>JAHWXV010018117.1:0-27626 GCA_024586415.1 Phrixothrix hirtus | reverse complement strand
TTTTATTATTTTGTCTATTATATGGTTATGTTATAATCACGTGGTACAGGTCGCACTGGCCGCGATGCCGTAAATTTTCGTGCATTTAGAAATACTGTCGACGACAAACGCCGTTTAACGCCGTCACCGGCGTTTATTCCGTTTGGACCTTAAGATTGTTTCAATTTCCATCATTAATTATAGCAACAAGTACAGGTTGAAATTAATAAACATGATTGCTCCGAACTCGTAAAAATTAGAAGGAAGTACTATTTATTATCATCTGCCGCTTTTTTATTAGGAATATTTAATTAACAAAGCCTTAACAGAGCGTTATTACGTGACGCATTATTTCTTCGAGAATGTATAATTTACGTATAATTTTACATTAAAAGTGCCTCTTCACCATCGCTTGCTATTCTATGGATATGACGCATGGCATATGCTGATATGCTGAAGTATCCGAATTGGAATCATGAGATACTTTCCGAGGGATTGAAGGTTACATAGATTCATCGTTAAAGTTGGCTTACAAGCCCCGATGTTGTATGAATAGTTATTTTGGATGATCTAACGCAAAATTACAATAACAGCAAGCATATAACGATTGGAATGAAGCCTAAAGATGCGACCTCTAAAACTGATCCTGATAAAGCTTATAAACAAAGCAGAATTTTTGAAATCCACGTTACGAGATGAAAGATGTTATTACAATTAGTAAACTTAAAAGTTCATTCGAAAGGTGTTATATGCCTAATCGGTCTACTGAGCTTTTCAAAATAATGGAATGTAATTTTACGATTGCTGTGTCAGCTGATTGATACGAAGTGTCAACATATTCTTGGCGGTTTCAATGAACATGAATTGCAGTGTTAAACATAATGACGTATATCTGGTTGAAAGGGTGTTGAAGTGTAAAGGCAGCATATTTAAATGGTTAAATTTTCGAACGCCTACTTGAATAAATGTTTCGGGTGCGCTTAAATAATCTAGTTTTAAGCTTTGATATTTTCTATAGTTAAATAAAATAGAACCTTATAAATAAAACGATTTTGATTATATTTTTGTCAGACCTTTCATTCGCTACAATGGTCAAAACCAGTTGGCTTGAAGTTACGCCTGCGCAAGTACAAAATTCTAGTTATCGTACTATCAAAGCAATTGAAAATGATATAATTTGCACTTGATGTTCTTCCATGTAATTCTAAATTTTCCTCTCAACGAAGTTTTCAAATCGTTCAATAGATATCGCTACTCTATAATTTCAAAGTTCCTTCTTAACAAAATTCTAATATAGGATAATAATTTCGTTATTCTATAATTTAAAATTTCCCGCTTAAGGAAATTATGATATCAGTCAATAGATGTAGTTATTTTATAATTTCAAATTTCCCCTCCCAAAAGAAGTTTTAATATTGGGCAAAATACCCTCTTAACAAATTTTAAGATGGATAATATACTCCTATGTTCTTCTATAGTTTCAAAATTCACCCTCTATAGTTTCAAACTTCCCATTCAACGAAGTTTTAATATTGCTCAGTAGTGCTCGCCATTCCATCAACTGTTATATACCAATAGATATCGCTATTCTATAATTTCAAGTTTACCTCTCCACGATTAATACCGGGCAATAGAATTCATCATTCTATAGTTTCAAATTTTGCTCTCAACAAAGTTGTAACATATATTATGAATACGCATTTTACTGTAATGTTTGCTTCCGTTTACATGTTTATACATATTTTAAGATTTTCAGATCAAATCTCTGGAAACTGAATAAAAAAAATGTGACGTCAACAAGGATTTAATTTAAAATAATGGTCCAGAGCGTTGAATGGCCTTGATCGGTAACTGCTAGGCCCAATTAAAATAACGCGATGTTGTATACTTCGTTTGGCAGCTGTTAAGCAATTTTAATTAAATGTTTTATTGCGTTATGGATTTGGGTAATCTTTGTTTGGTTTTAGAGTTGAAGTAGGCAAAATATTTCGAACTGTATTGATCCTTACTAATAAGTTCACGATAAAGACCTTGTCAAATAACGGACTCTAACCTTTACATTTCCGTATTACCTAGAGAGAATATTAACATAATCTTTCTATTCAAATAGTTACGTTAGATCTCAACGATCTCACCAATATTATATGATTAACAACTTTGCTACATTTCACCAAAGTAAATAACAACGTCTTTACATTCTATACATTTATTGAAAGTTAAAATAAATAAAACTTCAAAGCAACAATATTCTCATTTAAATGTAATGCACATAAACATTAAAGAAAAGATTTAGTATTTACTTCCCCTTCGGTTACTTCTCTATACAAACTATTATGACACTTTGTAAACAAGAATTTACTACAATAGTATTGTGTGAATTCGAGAAAGAACTTCTAGTTCTTCAAAATAATTATTCAAATTAAAACAAATTATTAAAAATTAAAATAATTTTATTTGTTTAGCAAAAGTTTATAAGATGAGTTGATACAAACACTTACGGTTTAAGTTGAGTTTATATTATCTTTGATTTTAAATACCTAGGCTTCCTTATGCTATTAGAATTCCAGGTCAGCTGTCTTAAAATGATTTATGTCCCTTTTAAATTCCAATTCAAATCTAGCGATGTTGCGTCTTTGACAATTGGATCTATTGTCCTCTTTACCTTAGGAAAATTTAACTTCCGTTGATTTGTAAACTTCAGTGCTTATTAATGCCACGATCACAAATACGTGATACACGTTAAGATGGAATTTACATTTCTAACTTCAACGGATTTAAACTTGTCTCTCGCACTTGATCATACCAACAACGTGAACTCTCGCACAAGAAAAGATAACGAAAATTTGCGTGTTCAGGCTTCTATAAAATTCTACAATCCTTCTTCGATATTTTCTTTATACAATCGGCCGATTCCAAATTTCAAATTTTTGATTTCGTGCTTGAGATGGCAAACGTTAAATTTCCGTTCTAGTCGCGATTGCTTTCTTTTGCACTTCAAGGCTTCTACCCCGGTTGTTTTTTTATGACCTCGGCAAATAGTACTTTTCTTTGGCAGCGTCTTTACCCTAAGAGTTTCTATGTAAAATATTCTTTGAATAATTTCATTTTACATCCCATTGCGTTGAAGTTTGTTTTTCACTTATTTTAAAATTCATTCGCGATGTATTTATTACAGTGCACTTGGAAACTTGTATTAATATTTATTTTTATAGTCTGAGAATTTTAAATTAAAACTTAAAATTATTGGTTATTTTATATTACAGCAAAAATATTTTAGAAATTTAAATTAAATGGTAGTTTATTTAAATTTCTAATGTTAGAACAACGTAATTGCTTAATTATTAATTACTGTGCGTAATAATGGTATTATGGTCCAGAACACCCATAGCTTATCTTCTAAGTGGTGCTACAGAGGGAAGTGAAACTACTGTTCATTGTCATTAAAAACCTTTACTTTATTCTTAAGTTTTGTAACGACGTCATCAGGGACGGCTGATGAGATATATGAGATATTTAACCCAACAACCAGTAATCTATGGATTATATATATTCTTGTTCATGGATTGATTTGCGTTTCGAAAATACAGTATTTCACATTTATTGCATATTGCTTTAAATAACTGTAAATACTTAATATTTATTTCATTCTAATGATCATGAAAATAAATCAAATTGAATCGATCACAATATATTACGGATAAACCACAGATCTACATAATATAACCAATAATATATCATAATACCGTATCATAATACCAACAGTAATAACAAACTATTTTATTAGATTCTAAACACATTAGACCATTATTTTATCTACATATTTCGCTATACTACAACATATATGTAGAAGTGTTACTGCTTTGTGTGCGTACATTCTTACACAATAATGTAGTTAAAACTCGGAATATGTTGTGAAACGTGATGCTAAAACGACTTCATAAGTTATACTAATGAAGACTGCTTGCCTGTCGTCGTAAAATAACTTTCATTGTGCGCCATCAACAATATTTATGACAACACAGATTCATACAATGATTAAGTTGAAATACATAAAACGTTTACTACAATACATAAATCTTAATTATTTACTTATAGTTTGTAAAGTTAGTGTAATATACACTGTTGTACCTTTTTATTAAATTTATTAAATTACAAGCATAAATTAAAAACTATATTTATTCTTTCAGAATAAATTCGTTTTACATATATCAAATTATGCAATTAATTTACTCAAAACAAATAATTATGTACGTAATGTATATTAATCAAAGAGAGTGTTGACGGATCCAAAGTAAGCTCACTGTTGCTTGAAACTCCTTATAAAGTGCGAATTAATAATAGGCAGGTAAAGCAACTTATAAATGTAATCAAACATAGACATATTATGCACACAAAAATGCATTGCGATGACTAAAAATTAAAAAAATATTCTATTGACGGTTTTAATGGAATAAATAATCATCTGCCAAAATGAGGCTAGGAAACATACCCAATATAGAGACTAGGTTACATCACTAATTCGCTTTCAGCATCATATATCTTTATGTGTTAACACAACGCGAGGTTTCAAATTCAGTTACTTCTGTACTAATTAAATAGAGTAACGTGTCGAATATGCCTTCCAAAAAGTGGTATTTTGTGCCACGATAGAATTCAAACATTAAAATGCCACTTAAAATATTTGTAACCATGCCGCAGACCATAACGGAAAGAAAAGTATGATTTACGATTGCAAGACGGAATATTGCGGATGTTTTTCCAAAATCAACACTTTACCGTTGCGAGGATCATTTTAATATAATTCCGACTAATTGTTTTTAACTGAAATAAATTTAATACTTTCATACCAGTTATAGCTAAATGAAGATATGAAAAATTATTATGAGTATACTCTCAATTAAACAAGAACACGTATGAAACCTGTTTTACTTCATATATTCACATGTCAATCTGATAAACAAATTACTACAAAACTTCTATTTTGATTTGCGCATAACCAATAGTTGAATCTTCATAGTTTGCTCTTCCTGAACTGTAAAAATATGACATTTTAGTAGATAAATTCTACCACGCTATTGCTATTCTCTACTAATAACTAAATTAAATAAAATAATCTGTGCACAATCTTCCTGGTTTATATGCAACATCGCTTTTTTTAATTGAAAGTTCACCATTAAAAAGTCTATTCAAAGATAAACAATAGTAAATAATAAACCGTTTAAAATAAAATGAATAGACAAGACTTGATGTTTAATTTAATTATTTATACTTGTTGTGCGTTAAACACTACAATCTTATTATTCCATTCTATTATGAAGTATTTATTCTATTAAGAAATATAATGTGTTTAAAGGACTAGGCATGTATCGAAGAAGTTAATTCCACTTTTTTGAGATTGGTTGTAATTGGCATTTATTGTTATAAAATCAATGTATTTGCGCAAGAGAGGTTTCGAGAATTTGCAGCTTCAAACTTTTCTCCGTTTTCATTCACATCTACCAACTTGATTGAATACCGTATACATTTTTATGGGTGTAACATTTAGGCGACAGCAAAAAGGCGAATTTGTGACGCCAAACCAATCAGAGATCGTTCAAGCGGTTCAAATGATTACCAAACTCAATTTCGATATTTCTTGGACTTTATGGAACATATTTGCATTTTTTACGTATCAATTTCTGAGGGTTTCTTCATAATGTTAGCTTAAAAAATGTACATGTAATTTTTTTATGGATCTCGCTATTCTTAGTCGATTACGCGTTGTTATAATTAGCTCCATCAATCACTTAAAGTTAAATTATACTGCAAGGATATCCTTGATGTACACTAGCCAAAGATCAGAAGCAATGACTTTAGTAATTACGTTTACCTGAAATTTTAGGATAATACTTTGTATATCTGTCCATTAAACTCAATAAACGTTTTTGCAGTGGACTCGCGATTATCTGAGCCTAGATTAACCGAACCTCTGGATTAACCGAAGTGTACTCGGGCGTCATCTGCGGGTTTATTAGTAAGTTAACTTGTTTGCCTTCAGATCAGTTCAATATGAGTGGATCTATTGCAGTTTGTTGTGTAACATTTCCCAGAGAAATCCGTTAAGTGAAATAACGCGTGAAAAATCGATTTGCTACAAATCGCGCATGTTTTTATGTTTATATTAAAATTCCGGCAGTTTATACATATAAAACATTGATAAAGACTTTAAGTATGCAAACGGAAGTGAATTACATTAAGTTGATTCAATTTTAATTATTGTTAACCGACCTGAATAAAGAAAAATTGTAAAAAAATAGAATATAAGAATTACAACATATTGCGCAATAATAATGCAGATTTAAACCGTTTACAAACCGCTCAAATTAAATCAAAATTGCTTCTAAGATATAAGATAAATATAGAAACAATCTAAAACCACTTTTAGTTATTAAGAAAGCATTTATTGAAATTACGCAATATTGCATTATAAATTAATTAATAAACGAAGCGCATGACGTCGTCCGTTATCGATTAGTGTAAGTCTGAATACACAATTATCAATAATGTTCGAAGAAAAGAGAGCGGTATTTGACAATTCTGTACAAAAGCACGACATTCCCAATACGAAGGGAGTTCTTTATCTGAACCTATACCGGACAGTTCTTTGAACGGACTTGCATCGGGAACTTTTTCATTGAACGAGAATATACTGCATTAGTATATTAAGCTTTACTTGTAAGGTTAAGCTGTATTTTGTTAACGTTAAAAGTGCTTTGCTAATTACAAAGTACATAAACCGCTTTCCGTAGAATTATTAAAATGTTGATTCTAACACAGTCATCGCAACCTTAAGCTGCGAAGATCGTTCAGTTATTTGTAAGGGTAGTTCTTCCTTGTACCGTCCGAATTCCGTCCATCTTATATTCCAGTCTGGACGCATCACTTTGTAGCAGTTCAACCCTGATTATAAGAGTAGGCATAGCGCTTGAGTTATGTGTTGATTCTGTAGCGGAAAACGGATGCTGCTTTAATCGTTATTAATGACGTCATCAAATAGAATTGGTTGCTAGATAGCGAAGGCCTATTTGTCGCCCGTCGCCGAGATACCTTCCTCCGTCATGTGGCACCGGTGACGGATGGATTAAGATATCTTTGTTAAAACCACCATATTTCTTACATAAAAGGACACGATCGCAAGAAACGTGACTCCGTGCGCACCTTGAGGAATACTGAACTACGCGAGACTAGAGTAACGGGAGAGCAGTCACGATATAACGGACTGTGGACGTATCATGTTATCAAACGCGATACTGAGCATATATTAGACCGATATAAACGCTGTCGATATAAAAAACCTCTTCCTTTCATTGGATGCATTTATTAACGCTTGTAAATATGTATAAATTACCTTAGAATGTTCTTTTAATAATTATTTTTGATCAGTATAATTAACCTATGTTTTGAAAGTTTTAGTCTTGTTATTATTGCCGATAGAATAGCCTATATAAATCCAGCGTAAGTAGACTATTGCAAAAAGTCCGTTTTATATAAGAAGTTGATACCACATTTACTGATCACGTCACTTTAATCTATAAGCTTTTTCCTTTAGCTTTACCGAGCCTGATTTAAACCAAGAGAACCCAAGAGTCGTTAAGACAACCAGCCACCCATTGATTCGTCACTCTGAACCGGCCCACCACGACAAGATATCATAGCTGCTAAAAAAATAAATTAGTTTTATTGAATCTGCGAACGAAAGAGCACACTCTGGAACGTTACAGTTACTGTAGGTTTTGTTTTATTGCGAATTTACAGCATTCGTGCTACCTTTTGTGTCCTATATACAGTACAGTGCTGTAAAATGAGTGTAAAAGGAAAAAAAGTTGTTGTTTCTTTAAAAACTAAATTAAACGAAATAAACAGGTTGGACAAGCGTAAACCTCTAAAGAAAGTTGTTGCGGATTTAGGTGTCGGAGAAGTGACTGTTGAGGTTTGGAGGCTCAGGCGACAAGACATTGAACGGTGGATTAACCAAAATGTGAGTGGTGGGAGTGGTTTGTTACGGAAAACTATGAAGAAAGAAAAATTCGAACCGACATCTGAGGCGTTGTTCTTGTGATTTTGTCAGTTAAAAGGGTTGGACAGCCCGATAAGTGGTCCCATGCTTCAGGCTAAGGTTGTTGAATTCCAAAAGAAATTTAATAATGGCGAACAAAATTTCAGTGCTAATGACGGTTAGGTAGACAGGTGGAAAAAATGCGGCATTCGACAATTGAATATTTCTGGTGAGAAACTATCTGGAGACTCATCTGAAATTGTTACATTTAATTCAAAAATGGAAAGCATTGTTTTCAATTGCGATGAAACAGGCCTTAATTATAGAATTCTACCACCTAAAACACTGGCTGCTAAGAGCGAAAAAAACTGCACATGGGTGCAAGAGCGGGTCACGATTCTGAACTGCAATAACGCTTCTGTGTCATTAAAATAAGGACCTCTTCTGACTGGAAAATCAAAAAATCCAAGACCATTTAAAAATGTCTAGGTAAGCTGCTTACGCACTATTTATAAAAACCAACGTGGTGCATGGATGGTCTAGAACATTTTTAGCGAGTGGTTCTATGAGGGATTTGTTCCCGTTGTTGAGGCCCTTTTAAAAAAGAAAACGCTACTCCGGAAAGCTGTCTTATTGTTAGACAATACACCATTGCACCCAGAAGCAAGTGACTTGGTTAGCGGTGATACTAAAGCCGTTTCCCTACTATCTAATGTCACGTTACTCATGCAACCTTTAGACCAATGCGCGATATAAGCCATGAAAAGGAATTACCGGCGTAGGCTGCTCCAAGTATTGTTGCCAGAATTGGATAAAGAAATATCGGCAACGGAAGCTCTAAAAAAGTCATATCTAAAGATGTCTCTTACTCGATAGCGTTAGCATGGGATGACATAAAAATGTCTACTCTTCGAAAGTCGTGGCGAAAGTTATCTTGAATCAAAGAAAAATGAATTACAAAAGGAGTATGGCAACTCCTTGCAGATCTAATTGACTTATCCAATCAGCTACCAAGTGAATGTCCAATTGATATCAAAGATATAAACAAGTGATTCAATGAAGACTAAGACATGGAACTGATCGGATAAGCGATCGCCCACATGGTTATTAACAAGAACAGCATCAAGGAGACAGATGAAATAATCAAGAAAATGTCCCATACTGATGGATTGAGGATCCTCCAAGTCGCTTTTGTATACGTTGAGCAGCAGAAAGAATCGACATCTGTTAATTTCGTACATATTCAAATTTGGCGCAACATCGCTGCGTTAAATAGAGGAATGAAGCTGACTCAGAAATTGATAAAGAACTTCTTTACACAATAATAATGGTAAATTAAATGTTTGTATATGTATTTACATATATTTATGTATATAGTAGTTATAATAAACAACCACTCGGTTTCCTTTTTACACCCATTGTAACAGATAATCTCTGGATTATCCGAGTTTTTGGTATCTGAGGTATTCTCGGTCTTAATTAGCTCGGATAATCGCGAGTCCACTGTATTTTCAATAAGTAATATAATGAATAGAAATAAAAAATAAACGCATATAAATTTTGTAATACATTTTGGTCACCCATGCTTGTTTTTTAAAAGAAAATTCCCTTTTCTGTGAACAAGTAATTGTGGGTATAACAGATACGAGATAAACTTTTGTTTATTGCGTATTACCTAATAATACAGTAAGTTCCTAAAGATAAACATGAATTGTTGGTTGTAAAAGAATTTTTATTTTTTCACAGTTGAATTCAAAGTTGTTCGCTTAATTTTAATTGCACCGTAAAGTATTTGTGTTGTAGGTGGATTCCAGGTTTGTCTGTAATTTAGTGGATGGTACACTTTGATTTGATAGATTTCTAGTGACATCAACTTGTGATATTTCCACTGTATTGTTAAGTTGATATTTTATTTAATACCTACGGAATGACTAGTATTGTGGAAATAAACTTATCTTCAGACAATTTATTATGAAGATTCTTTGTGGGACATCTTCGAATCTAACTTGGTTCTTATACACGTGCATGTACACGACCATGCGCACGCCCACATGCACGCTCAAGCGTACGCCCACGCGTTCGCCCACGCGCTCGCCCACGATCTCGCCCACGCGCACGCCCACGCATACGTCCTCGCGCACACGCACGCCCGCGCGCACGCACACGTACACGTACTGCAATTACCCCTTATTTTATTTTTCTATATATTTCGATCGTCACAACGATAACCCATTCTTCCATCTTAATTTACTAATTGGAGATGTACATTTTAAACTAAGTCTGTCTTACTTATCTCCCACTTTCTTAAAATGTTAGTATAAATCCTCACCTTGAGGTTTTAATCCTTCACAACATTTTTGTGAATTTGTTATGTCGAAACAGCATTCGTGGTTACTAATAGATATTCCTGCTTTATAGGCTACACAGAATGCGTTAGTTTTTTCGGAAACAATTTTTTTGGAGCTACAACCTGTACGTTTACTTAAATGGCTACCTTTTATTTTCTAGGCATTTCTTTCCTAAAATAAATTTCCGTTAAGGGTTTACTTTATTTTGGTATGTTCAATGCAAATAATTTATATATTTAAAATGATGTACAAACAACATACCATCGGATGAAGCAACAGCTCATAATCTAATTAGAGGTTGTCTTTGACAGCTTTAAATGCCAATACTAACTCTGAGAGCTTGATTGGATGTAAATTTCCTTTTAATTAGTGGACATCCTGTGCATTATTATTTGTTTTGGCAAAATTAATTAGGTAATTTTATATGATATTAACGTCTAAATTTTGATGGCAGTAATTTATGATTTTGTTATTGGCAGTTCCTTAAATCGTCCTCTAAATCGATTATTTTATTGACCGTGTCCAAGGCGAAGCTTCCTTTGATATTAATTATTAAGTAATTCCTGGACAATTAGGCGTCTTCTTATTCACAAGCAAACGCCCGTATTTTTGTAGTTAATTAGAAGTCTTGTAATTCACGACTAAAGGGCCATCCTTTAGTGTATCGACATAGGAACCTTACATGGTATTTTGTAATTAGTTACTGCTTAACTGAGGGCCACACCATTCACGATCAAAAAGTGGATCTATTAATATCTCATGCTCTTGCAAAATTATCAAAATGACTACCATGCGAATGTTTATTCGGCCTTCAAATACCCCTTATATGCCTTTTATCTGAGTGACGTAGCATTGATAAGCATTATCTACTTGTCGGAACAAGCAAATATATTCCATAAAGCTTCTTACTTACTTACTTATTTAAATAGCTTTCAGTTAAATATAAAATGCAGCCTGAATTGTTTTACAGCAATCTTAGAATTAATATCTAGGTTATAACGGGAAAATTACAATAATTTTTAGCATTCCAAACTTAAGCAAATATGTTCAAAGGAAGAATTACAATAACTTTACAGCCTTTAATTTTGAATTTAAAATTAGATAATTCAAATTATTTGGAATACAAATTAACAATAATCTTTATACACACCAGGTGAAGCAGAAATCATCAATATTGATATTGATTAATTCTAAGTATTTGTTTCATCTAGGAGTTTGGTGAACATGTTAAAATGATCCAAAACATTGATACACTAATATGAACAATAAACATGAACTAATTTTCAGGGACGTAATTAACATATCTGAAAACACCTTTCTGTTATCAAATAATAATAAATAATAACATACAATGGACTTGTAAATTCAGTACAATAAATTCAATATGTACGATTAATAATAGTTAATTACTTTAACATGAACTATTGCGTAATTAAGATATTTCATTGAAATATAGTAACTCTTAACGTCAATATAATCACAAAAGCTAAACTGTAATCAAAACTTAACTTAATTGATTATTGATGGTTTTAACATTAATTAAATTAGTTACAGTTAAAGATAATCAATGTACGTAAACATTCAAATATTGTAACTTACAGCTACAAAAAGTTTCTTAAAAATAGTAGGAATGGATTATTAACAATTCCGAGTGTTCCACGTAAACAGACATAGAGTGCGGACGTATCTTGTGATTGTTAATCAATTTTTAAATTGCAGTAGCCTTAGTCTCCTTTTGCATTTGCAATGGTGGATCAAGATAGTGCAACCTTCGCTAAACTTCAAATTTCAAAATGGGCTTCCGAGAATCTATTATGGAAAGCCTCAGACGCATGCAAGAAGAATTAAAAGAGGCAAAACAAGCCGTTGCCGCAACCACAACGCAAAAAAGCTAGTGGATACGATGACGTATTCTTCAGACGATGAAGAATCCAGCAATCAAACCACAGAAACCTCAAATAGCGATGGGTTCACCGCCCAGAAGGGCAAAAAGATAAAATCAAAACGCGCAGCTGCAACAGACGCAGAAACTCCTGCATCCAAACTGAAAGTGGGAAACCGCTACGAGGCACTTTCAGAGAACGAGCCTGTACTCGAACTGGAAATCACCAGACCAACTACCAGTGGTGCAAAACCGGCTCCCAGAGGAGTGCCAAAAAAGACGTCGCCAATAATAGCGAGAAGCAAGGGGAACTTGTTAAACATATCCAGCGACTTTGCAAATAAGAACTTAAAAATCATGAGTGCTGAGTATACTACATATACAGCCGCAGGCGGAAACCCACTGCCACGGCATTGTTGGCTACCTGAAGCAAAAAGTAATTCCGTTCCACACATTCCGACTGGAACATGAAAAAACGCTTCGAGTGGTAATTCGAGGGATTCCAGAGGAAATCTCAGATACTGCAATCCTTGAAGAACTAAAAACGCAAGGGCTGTCAGTACTTTGTCAGAAGAATGCCGCGGTAAAGATAGGGCAGCGATTCCCTTAAATTATATAGAATTCGAAAAAAGTGAGTCCGGTAAGTTTGTGTACGAACTTAAGCACGTGCTTAAATTATTAGTTACGGTCGTATAGTCCCGTAAAAAATCTGGTGTACTCCAGTGCCCCTGGTGCTAGGTGTACGGACACTACCAAAAAAGCTCCCATGCGGTCCCGAAGTGAGTAAAGTGCGGCCAAAATCACTTCACCACAATGTACACAAAGCCAAAAGACACTCCGGCGCAATGCGTAAATTGCAATGTAGACCATACAGACAACTACAGAGAGTGCCCAAAGAACCTAAAAAGAAACGTAAGAACGGGAACCACGTACGCAGACCGGGCCATCACTAAAACTCCATCAAAACGAAGATCACGCCCCCCAGGCCCTCGACCCTATCAAGCTCCTGCAAGAAGGAACGGTCATATTGGATACGCCAGGGGCGTGTCCAACTTCAACGACATTATTGATAAAATCCTCGGATGCCTGCCTGGCATGCTTGAAATGTTTCAGCAAGCGCCCTAGAAAACCACCATCCTTTCCTGGGAAGCCTCTACAAGGCGACGCCCCCATACCAAATCATCGAAACAATGCGACGGATATAAAGGGGCTAAGTCCCAAGTGCTCCACGATCATTCAAAAGATAGATAGATAGATTAAAAATTCCCTCATTTGTAAACGAAAATGAATTTTAATTTACAATAATACAAAAAAACAGAAATAACGCAATTTATTACAACCGTTATCCTAAAAGTCATCATCACAGAAAAGATTCAGATATAAACTACGTCTTTAGTTGAAAGTGTTTGTCGTTTTTCATATATGGGATGATAAAATACGCTGCGAACAATTAACTCTGGTTCTCTCCTCGTCAGAACATTTCTTATTTTACATTCTGTATGTTATCATAATATTTTGAAGGACCACGTGCAGCAACAATGTCTTCTACTGAAGGTGGACGTACAGAGAAAATGTATTTATTGAAAGTTTTCGTATACTAGCAGCGCCCCTTACTAGTGTCAAACATTGTGCAGTACTTTTATAACATTTTTCTCCACGCCTGAAAAAAATTTAATTAGGTCCTCGATATAGTCTTTCAATTTTCTCTTCCACAGTAGTGTCACAGGTATAACAGGTCGTTCCTTGGCATACTTGCTGCAAGTGTTTCAAGTGCTACAGGTATAAATTTAATGACCATCAGTAGATTTTCAAGATCATTAATAATGTCTGCAGGGCTAAAAGCTCCTAGAAATTCTGGCTAAAATAACTCATGGAAGTTAGCACGGGATGAATTATTTCCTAGATACCTCAGTATGTCCCAGCTCCCACTGGTGTAGTTGTTAGCATGTTTGCCTCTACACCCAAGGGACAAGGGTTCAAAGCCGATCGAGGTCAGTAAATTTTTCAGTGGAGACAAATTTAAAAAGCATGCCTTCTTCTTGGATAAGTATGTAAAATCGTGTCACTGTGTTGTTTGGCACGTTAAAAATCCCTACTGGCGGTGGAACTCCTCCAGATTCAGAAAAATTCTTGTAGACATGGCGAAATGGCTATATAACAGTTCTAGTCCCACAGAGCCAAGGGAAATTCCGTATCCCGATCCCTCAGCCACAAAAACAAAGAAACAAATCCCAGTATGTAGTCATTTGGAATTTTAATCCGACGTCTATGTGTAATGACAGGCGGTTAGTTTAGACTGGAAATAGCTTATACGTGTGTGTTTACTAATAAAAATGCATTTAGCTGATCTGACACCCTTTGAATGAAAAATTTACACCGTTCAATAAATGGGTCAGCTGTAATCTACCTTTTAGGAAATATTAGATTTTGAGCACCTAGCAAGAATTGTTCAATCTAACTTCTTTAATCATCTTATATTTATGTAAGTTCTTGTATAAATGTACTTTTGCCAATTCAAAACACAAATTTATTTTCCCAGAGAATATAGACATGTCCGGTCTCATTAACATTCCTGGGATGATCCACGATATTTAGCTTTATTGATAAATTTTATAATTTCGTGGAATAGTCATTAATAATTACTGATTAATCATAGAAGCTCAGTAAGCGTTCTAATTTTCAAGTACCATTAAACAAGCCACATTTCTTTATAAATTTTCCCCACCTACACTTGTTGGTAATAATCTATTTGGATCAAATACATCACCATCCTAATCATAAATGGGCTATTTCACATGAAGAACGTGCAGATCAAACCCAAGTTATCGCATATCTATAATACATACTTGTGAAATTCAAATTTCGCTGTTTCAAAACTAAATCTAAATCGAAAGTCGACGACTTAAGAATTACAAGATGAGCAAATCGTCATTATCATTTAGGAATTTCTTTTAGGTATTGTATGGTACACCGGTTCCTTAAGATGTCTTATATACTAAATTGTTAATATCTAACAATTGTAGCTGTAACCGTCATATCGGATGTTCATACTGTTTGTAGTTTTCCTTTCCTCTTTTCCTTAGCTTTATCGTTATTTTAAATACTAACACGTTTAAATAAAATGATTATAATAATTTTGAATAAACTACAAGGACCCTGATTTTCTGATTCCGTGCCTGCATTCATCCTCAACTGCTGATCGTATTTTCCAAAACAGACCTTAATAACTGCGATACTTTATCTCGCTGTTTCTACCATCCCTCATAGACGTATTGGAAGACTTTCTTTTACATATCCTTCGAAGTAGCCACCGTAACCTTCAGTCGGTCTGAAAACTGAAAATACTTTCCACGTTTGCGCTTCTTCACTTGAAGAAAAAAATGGAAAGGGGCAAGATCTGGGCTGTAGGGTGGATGAGGTGCACACGACCCTTTAAATTCCACGCAATACTTCATGACCATGTTTGCAATGTGTCACCGTGGGTTATCATGGTATAACGTCCACCCTGTTACGTGGAGATGTGATCGGTTTCGCCTTGACATGGTACTTCAGAGTGTTTACAATTTTGGAATAATGTCCTGTTCCGTCTTGCGTGTGCTACAACACGTTGATAAACCGAACCTTCAATACCAAAATATGAGATTCTAATGACTTTATCAACAGATGCCATCACATTGGCTTTATTTTGGTGCTATTAATGATGGAGTTTTCCATGTCGAATGTTGTTGCTTACTTCTAGGGTAAAAATGGTGAAGCCAAGTTTCACCACCAGTCGATACTCTCGAAAGAAACTCTTCACCATCTTACTGTAACATTCTTTTGAGTTCCATGTAAACTTGCCATCAAACATAACATTGCTCGGCGGTAAAATATATTAGGAACTGATAGTAGTCTTAATATGGTTCGCCGATCTTCTCACATAATCATCAGTTAATGTTGTTTCGGTTGAATCTGTGCTTGAAACGCTAGAACAGGTCATTTTAGATATTGACTGTATTCTATCTTTAAACATTTTATACCACCAATGAATAGCAGGTTTATAGGAAAGAACAAATTCCACGCAAGCCTCTCACAAAATGTCAGAGCTGCAAACGTTTTTCACGTGTCACTTCGATCACAGGTCATCCGTTGCAATAGGAATTGAACCGAACACAATCGCTCTTACATACTAGATATGGAATTATATCAACTTTATAACACAATAACAGAATTATAAAACGAAAATTGTAACAGTAAAAAATTAGATCATTCACTTCATATATTAAATTATATTTTAACTAAATTCTCAGATTAAGCTCATGTAATTTGGCAAAAAATATATCAAAAAAGGTTAGTTATTGTCCTGATATATTAAGATAAATTTATGTTCACATATTCTATAGTCGGTAGATAAACGTAATTTAATTTTAACGTAAAATTAATTCATTTCGATACTCCTAAAGAACGTTGTAAACCCATAGCATCAAATATTGATATTTTTAAATCATTGTATAAATATAATTGAACATAATTACCAGATGTACTACGAAAAACCACAATTCAAGGTCCCTTAAATGCAATCAATAGTGTACCATCAAAGTTAATATGCTTACAAAGGACACTAACAAAATTGTTTCTTCTGGCCGTTGGTGTCAATAAAAAAATTTGCATTCCAATCTTTTCCACAAAAATAACAATTAGCAAGGCCGTACGTGCAAATCTTACATTTGGTTTAAAAGCACTATACTAGTATATTACGATACAAGATCAGCAAGTGCATTATATCAACATTGAGTTTTGCTAGGTTTCGAGATCTGTAGTATTAAGGCACTTAAGGATCGTGTGTCGTACACTATTTTTTGTTCTCACGACAACTATCAGCTAATTAAGACAATTTGATATCAAACGTTTACTCCGTTTCATAACAGTACTAGAATCATGGCGTACTTGTTATGAAATATAATCCTGACGTTACTATGACAATCGCAACAATTTGGATAATCTGTCAGAAAGTGACAATCATGATAGCCTGTAAGTTGTCAGAGTTTGGTGGCATTCCGCTAATAACGGACAAGATCTTTTTTTCTTAAGTTGCCGGTGTTTCAGTGGTAGAATGCTCGCCTGCCACGCGGGCGGACCGGGAATTATATTTTTGTCACGTGCGCTTTTGGCTATACGCCACAGCGACAGCACTGATGGTCGCTAACTCGTTGGAAGAGGGTGGGTTCCCGATAAAGTTCACCAGTACCGTCCAGCGCGCTAAAAGGAAGTCGAGATATTGGAAAAGATGGGGCGCCACTACTCCAGAAGACCGTTCAAAGTATGGGACTGT
This sequence comes from Phrixothrix hirtus, assembly GCA_024586415.1. Lineage (NCBI taxonomy): Eukaryota > Metazoa > Arthropoda > Insecta > Coleoptera > Phengodidae > Phrixothrix > Phrixothrix hirtus. Next base: position 10,071 of record JAHWXV010018117.1, on the reverse strand, counting down.
TCTAGGAGTAGATAGAGCAGTACCCTGGCCTTTTTGTTAACTTATTCCGGAGTTCCTTTTTGTCAAGACCCCAATGGTTAGTATAAATTTTGATCGCGGTTTTTAGTTAGTACATACCCTCTGAAAATTAAAATATTCTTAATTAGCTTATATTACGGTCAAAAATAAAAGTTCAGTTAAATAACAAGACCTCTATTGACAACGAAAGTGAGTTATTTACGTACACACAGTTACAGATAGTTTATAAAATAACTTCTCTGTCCCTTGAATATGGCCTTATTCAAGCGATCGGAGAAGGACTAAGCAAATCTACTGGCACTAAAATTAGAGTAGTCTAGGTTTGAACACCATCAACGCAAGTATGCGTCCACGATTTCCTCAAACGATATGTATTATTGATCTCCCGTTGTACGGGAAGGCTTAAGTTATTATGCCTTGCTTAGGTCAACAGTAAGAAGCCAAAGAACAATAGCAAAGAGGGTACCTTAGCTTGGGTTGTTGAATTACCTAAAATGGTCCATCGGGATGGCTTATAGATTCCCGCGTCGGCGGAAGAACTACACTGGTTCAACAAAACTGCAACTGCGTGAAACGTGCAGACTAATTCCTAGAGATATACCATTAAATCTCTTAGGTCGGGTCTTCCAACATTTGACACTATGTTGAGTCCCTAAACACGCCGAAGTTTTCTTTTAATATAGAGCCAACATACGACCGATTTTACTGCCTTTACGACTCGGCAAATGCATACCCGTTTTTGAAGAATATGTCACCGAACCCAATCAGATGTTCGGAAGCTACGTTTTTCTGTCACACTTCTGGCACGATTGGATTTTAATCGACACGGGCGTAAAAGAAACACGTCTATCGTGTTTTCTTTATCCGATTAAAAAAACCCAACCAACTTATTTACCTTTCTTTGAGAAAGAAAAATTCTCTCTTCCGTTTTTGTCAACAACCGCGTTTCTAAGAAACCAATCCACGGCGGCAACTTAAGAAGAAAAGATTTTGTCCGTTATTAGCGAAACGCCACCAAAATCTGACAAAGTATATAAAAACAGATCGGAAGCGCACAAAATTAAAAAGTGTAGAGAAATGAAGTTTACCTTCCTGCCATACCACATCAATAAGGAGAAACATTAGATGTGCACAAACGAGACTTCAGATTACTTAGCACCATCACAAGAGTAAATTTTCAAGGTCGTTAATGCTTTACACAATTAGAATTAGAACTTACTTGGTATACCTGTAATAAAAGCTAATTTTGGAAAATGAATATAAATATAAAATTTCATTCACTGGGAGACAACGAAGATTAAGTGAACAATAAATTGTCAATCCATTGCGAAATACAGAATTTCGTAGATAAAATATATTGAAGGAAATGTTACCAATAATTTATAACTAGATGACATTGAATAACATTTAATAGTTATACAAAATAGTAATAAAAAAAATATACTTGAGCTAATCCAGAGTAAAGTGGTTTAGGCTAAATAGATCACCAAAAACAAATGTTTTTTCAAATTTTATATTAAGCGCGGAAACTCGATACAGGAATCCTTTAGAAATCGACAATTTACATGGCGCTAAACAAAATTTCAGTCAGTAAAATAGGAAAAAGTACAACGAATTAAATGAATATACTGAAAAAACGGAGATGGAGATTTTGCGTTGCGTTTATTTGAGTTTATTGGTTCAGATACTTTCTGTTCAATTATTGAGTTAATTTAAAACTTTTGACAAGGTGTTCGATCTTTCGATATTTTTACAAAGGCTTGCTTATTAATCATCATTCCTACTTTAGCAGCATTTAATGCCATATTTAGAGTTTGGTATATATTATTTAATGATGCAGAATACTGCCATTACAATTTTTATTTAGCCTAGAGAGTTGACATTTGTATACAGGGCACTCTTAATTTGTTTCAGGTAAGATTTTATATTCAAGTCACGTTAATCTATTCATTAATACGACTTTTCCTACACCAGACCCAACTAGCCCATCTAATCGTCCTTTTCTTCGCTTTAATTAGGGTTGCTCTTGTTTACCTAATATTTTGCCAGAAAGCAATATTGCAAAACATATTATTTAAGCTGTGAGGTCTAAAGCAAAATTAATTATGTCACATGTTCTGATCTCACATATCTGTAACGTTAATTTTTCATAATTATACCTTTTGCTTCTAAAGAGAAATTAATTTTAAATTAACTTTCAGATCGTGTTTACAACGTGACACGAAATTCTAATTATTAAGGGTGGCTTACTGAATGTATACTGCTGTGGTTTGTTAATTAAATCGCGGAGATTTAAATTAGTAATTTGGTTAATTTATTTTTTGTTGGAAACCTGTAGAATCGGTATTGGTTCTGACAAGTGTGGCTAACTATCGTTTTAAATAAGAAGGATCTTCAGAAGTGTTGCTAACATTTATGTTTAAAATTATTGAGAACTTATATTTCTTCTATTTCGTTTCACGAAAATATACAGATTGTCAGGAAATAGTATATTAATATAATGCCATATTACTAAATGTATCTTATAAGGTCGCTGCATTGTAATTAGCAGGTATGTATTTAAGTGATTTGATTTGTGAAATCATTAATATTGGGTTTTCCGGATGAACACCTAAATATATTAAAACGCAACTTGCAAACACGGTACAGGGAGATTTCAGTCCAACCTTGGCTACAATTTCACCTTTAGGAAGTGAACGTAACAAGTCTGTACCCTTCCTTTAGTTCTGAACTTTCACAAGGGACCTGATAAACATGTATGTATTCCTGTTATTATCACCTGCAACATCTGTTGTACCGAGAATGGCGTTCGATACGATGGAGAATATAATGTACTTCATTACAATTGTTATATATAACCTTTGAATTTATTAATTGTACTTTCTGGTCTGAATTATTCGAGTACCCTTTAATAACTTGTTATTATTCTCTATAAACTATGTTTGAATCAATATGAATTCAATATCACATTCGAATTTCTGTAGATAACATGCGAATAATAGGTACAGGTTATGTCTTGTAATGTTCGGTGCACATTTAAACTTTTTACATTTTAGATCAAGTATAAGAAGATTTAGGTAAATGTGATGTAAGACCGCCTAATTAGCTGATTGGCACAATTATAGTGTATTACATCAACACTTTGTATTTAGTACAATTAAAAGAATTAATACTAACACCTTTATTTAAGAGTTTTTGAGTTGTTCGAACATCGAATTTTCGCGAGAAACTCTGCTTATTAGGGTTAGTTGCCAATTCATGCCATATAACACAGTGTTTGGAGTCAAACCACTCCAATTAAAATACAATCCTGATAGGCTAGGACTTGGACATTGATACTAGTTTAACTGTGAAGCGGTTTATGTACGCAAGTTATTTCGTTAGCCTTGACCTCAACCGACACATTCAATAACTATTATTGCTTGTGACATCTGTTTCAAAAGGAGTATAAATCTACTGTTATAATTATTAATAGTGATTTATTTACGAATTACTAATGAAATAAACAAAGTTGTTTTGAACATGCTCTCTTTCTTTATTATCCATTGACTCTTCTTTTCTCCGTTTAGGCAGGAACTCCTAAGTTCTTAAATGTATTTTTACTTTGCAAAACGAGCAAGACAGTTTCCCTGATATATACATTGTAGTCTGAGTATATGTCGCCAGATTACTATTACGAACGAACGTAACCCTAATATTAGACTCACTTTGCACTGTTAGATCTACATCTTTACCTGCCGGTAACTAAATTTCTACCCAACTACACAATTTCAGCCACTCTGGTTCAGTTCTGTGCCATGAAAGACCTCATTTTTTTTAATACGCTGTACGGACGAATCTCCCCTTTGTTTTACTTATCATTTTCTCTGTTCCCGAAGCTTGCTTAATACAATGTAACAGGTTTTTACAATTTCAATATTTTTTCGTGAATCAATGCCTGATATGTAAAATATTGCAAGATACCCCGTAGATTAATTCTAGCGAATTTTCTAATTTTGATTTTAATAAATAAAATTTGCATTACTTGTCAATTGCTTTTAGTTTCTTGATTCAATACATTATATCTATTCTATTATTACTAGTTATTTTATTTGCATTGTCTTACGTAAGTATCACAAAGAAGAACTTACTTGAGTACCATTCTAGACAAAATTTGATCACTGCCCTGCGGTGTATCCAACATTAGTAAAATATTCGAAAATACTCGTACTCGTGATAAAGTTTGGTGAGAGCAATTTTGTGAAAGGACGTTACGTAAGCGAAAGATTCCATTTTACAAATATTACAAATATTTTTTTTAATTCATGTCCCGATTCAAATTGTTGTTTTATGAAATATAAAACAAGCGGAGCTCTTCTTCCCTTATTTAATTATTTAAGGACAACAGATCACAGTTACTGATTAGAAGAACTGATAGGTAAACCGAATCGCCCCATCTTCATGGATAGATAAGTCATGCATCGGTATCTCTACATCACAATTTACATCTTCTGCCATAATACCATTTTGATAAAATGTTAGCTTGGTTTTTCAAAAATGGATAGGAAACTTCCTATCATTGTAAGAAGTACTCTGTTTGATTGCTTTTTAGAGCTGTGATTTGGTAAATATGCCGCAATTAAACAAATACAGCACGTTTCGGTATTACCTTTTTCTTTATTTTTCAAAAATGCTTTAATCTTTATTAGAATAGTGCCGTTTCTTGTAATATATTTAAAATTATTTACTTATTTTAACTGGGTTGTTATAATTAAATGCTTTCAAATTATATATTGGTATTTTCTTGCAATCTCACTTAATCATTTATTTAGCCCGATCTTAACAGTATTCTTAGTCAAAAAATTTATAAATTATTATAACAGAATCACCTTAATTGCAAATATCACACATTTAATGTATGTAACTCTATTGTACAGTTGTGCGTACTTGGATAGGACATTTAGAATAAACCTTGTATGCCTCGTGATTTCATTAAAGCAAAGTAATAAGTTATAATTTTTTTAATTCAACTATAATGTTTGTGCATTTCCTAGGTACAGTTGGAAACAATTTAAATTATTGAATGATTTGAGTAAATGTAAATTGGAGAAAGTTGCAGTGCATAGGATAAATTAATTCCTCTGTCTTCCAAAAATTTGGCGAGAATTTAATTTGTAAAACATTAAACCTGTTTCATTCAGTTACGATTATTAGACAAAAATGATTTTCATACTGTTTGTATAATATTCATAAGAGAGGATTTCTCCAGCAACCAGAAGAGTATTATATTAATTTTTCCTAAGTCGAAGAAGATATTATTTTAGTCGTTGGACATTTAAATGACCGACATATGGAAAACTAATGCTGCAAAAGTAAGAATTTTTTAGAAAATTAAATTCTTGGTGTTTCCTTTGTAATACACAATTCATACTTGTTAAGTATTACATTTAACCAAGAGAAACGAATAAAGGGTGATTCAGAGGAATTGTAGAACACAACCAGTAGAAGAACCGGTGAAACTAGTGAAGCGGCATTCCACACCGCGTGCTACGCCATTTCAGTCGCAATGGTATTCGTGAACGATAATTTTGTTAAAAGCATCTTGAGATGGGTTAATAAATTCAGGTCCACAGAAAGTGTAATAAGAAGCAAACCACCAGGTACTGTTCGTACTGCACGAACGCCAAATAACATTGAGAGAGAGTGCGAGAGGTGATATTGAGGAGCACGCGCCGTTCCTCTAACAAGCACGCTGCTGCCCTAAGGATAAACATGTGTTAGGTGAGGTAAATCTTACCATTGGATTTAAAATTCCATCTATTCCAGTTAGCAATTGTGCAAGAGTTACGAGAACGTGTGTTTGAAGTATGTTCACAATTTTCAGGACGTATGCTGAACATTCTTAGAGGTATCGAAGATGTGTCAGTCATAGATAAGTAATGAATCTCACTTACACCTAAATGGCTGGGTGAATAACTAGAATTGCCGATATGACCCTTTCTTAGTCCTCAAATGATAGTTTGGTGTGCTGTTGCTAAATGGTGCCCATTTTTGAAGCAAATGGTGCTGGTATTACCGGTACTTCACATCGTTACATCAATATGATCACAAACTTTCTCCTGTCAGAACTAAGGAGATCAAAAATAAAGATTGAGGGTGTATGCTTTCAGCAAGATGGGGCCACTGCCTACACAGCAGCAGCCTAATGGGAGTTCTTCTGGACGAATCATTTCACGTTTCAGCGATGAGATATGACCATCTTACTCTTCCGAGCAGTTGGCTTGCGAATTTTTTCTTATTTGAAGTCTCGTGTCTATGAAAAGAAGCTCGAAATATTGAAAGAATTATTGCCATTCGATATGAAGTGCAACAAATTCATCAGAGACTGTTGGAAAACGTTATGTGCAACGTTGAACATTGGCTTGAAATTCGCATTAGAGAAGGAGGTTGTCATTTAAGCGATTTTATTTTCCACACTTAGTAAAATAAACTGGCATTCTGTAACTTATCTTTTTATGTTAATAAATAAGCATTTCATATAAAATCAACCGAGTGCTTATTGAATCACTTTGTATGCGGGGGTTCTGTCTTTTAATACCGTAGTTTTGCATATCGATAGATAAATACTCTCTTCAACCTATTCTTTCTGTAACCCTATTTTATTATCATTGATATAGGATTATTACTGTTCCTTGAGAATGGACCTCAATCAATATTCTTTAACCTTCAGTTAAGTGAATCGAAGTATGATTGAACGGCTGTGTTCCGTCATTCAGTTGCTAACAACCAATTTACGATGAATCTGTCCAAAGATTACCTAATTGGATTAGTAACACTTATCTTTCCACTGCTAAAATTTGCAACTGTTACCTTGAAATGTAATGAACCAGGAAGTGACGTTAATTTCACAAAAACAATTAGTAATGTAGCTAGAATTAATTTTTAAGAATTTAGTCTTTGTTAAATTTTGTAATCATTAATTGAACCACAATAAAAATCTTTTATTTCTGTTTTTGCATGTGCTTAGTAAATAAATACGGAAGTCTTTTATTTTAATTTTTGAAACATTGTTAGGATATTTGTATCCCTCATACGATTACTCAATTAATTAATATCAATTAAGAATTTAGATATGTTTAAAATAATACATGTATAACACATTTATAAAAGCATTCAAGTCCTTGTAAGTTATGTGTTTAATTGTTATGTTAAGTTAAAAACAACTTCCAAGAAGGTCAAAGAAGTTTCGAGTTTGTAGCATCCACGTCCTCCCTTTTGAGACAAGCTTTCATTGCTAATGTTTCTTTAATTTATATAGAATAGAATGTATGTGGAATGTCTATCTTAACCACGGACCCTCACCCTCTGCCGGTTTTCTTTCTGAAAGTTTGCTATAAACTTCTATCGTTCCATAATAAACTTACTTAAATAACTGTTATTTAGGTAAACTAAATAACCATGAACGAAGACCTAAATTTAGTGAAACCAAATTTTATTTTGTTTGTTAAAGGAAATGTTGCTTTAATTATGATGTTTTAATTATCCTAGCGAATCATTTTATAACACGTTATTTAAACAAAAAATGTAGGCCCTAGCACTATACAGACAAATTATTACACAATTGCGATTTCCACCGCTATTGATAAACCGAGGGTCTACTTCCAAAAAGACAGGAAATCAATAAAAAATTTGTGTGGCATTTGCATAATAATTACATCATAAGAGTTATAATTATCTAAATTAACCCAAAATTCAACGGTTAAATGTTGTCGAAGGTTTCTCGTAACTAAAATCGAACACTAAAAAATATACCCTATATACATCGCAAGCAATTTAAACAAGAGTGTTTGTTGTAATGGAGAAAACATGTATAAGTTTATTAAAATTGATATCTAATCAAAATTATAATATCGATCAGTATAAGAGACATTGTATTTTAACAAACTTAAAAAGAAATAATTCATTCAAATACCGATTAGGGTAAAGTGGTCGGTTCTGAGACGTTCCCCCTCAACTTTAAAATCCCACACCACTTTTATATTAATGTGTATTGACAGCCTCCTATACTAAAAACCGTGAAGTTAATATGGCAACATCATATTTCGCCTCACAAGGGGTCTATGTGTATTACATGCCTTTAAATATAATTAGGACTCATATGTTTACTGCAAATGAAAATAATTTAATAGTTTGTTTTAAATCTGAATTAGTAGCAACGAATTAGTTTAATTACGCACAAATGGAAAGGAAAATGTATAAGATATTGTAACTTATTTATTTTATTTTTATTACAGAAGCAAAAGCGATGTACCAATTAGAACATTCAAATAAAAATACTTCTTATGAAATATTCCGAAGAGGTATTTTCTAGTAGAAATTTCAATAAAAGTTTCAACTGTAGACTAAATAAAGAGAAAGTCTTTGGTAAATATATTTATTCTGTATCGCAAACGCAAGCACCAGCACGAGCACGACAATTTTATAAATAAGAGAGAAAAATTACCAATCAATTAAAGTGAACATCTCTAATGGGGCCCTTCTACATTCACTAGTCTTTTACGAAATAAGCGTTTAAAATAATAAAAATACATGTTAAATCGTCTTAAAAACGCATTCTCCATATTTACCGCTATGTGTTTATAATTTAAATACAAACTTTTTTTAAGATTGGTGAAACGGCGTAGTGTGACCGACTAATTTGTTTTACATATACAGCAGAAAATAGCAAACTAGTAGCGGATTGACAGTAATTCTTGTAATTTTGTTGTATAGATTGCATAGAATAATAACAGTCAATTAATTCCATATTATTCGTTACTTGTTGGCAGAATAAATCAATTTGCTCTAATTTTATTTATTACGTTCTTTAATTTATAGGTAAAATTACCTTTTAGTTGGGTAACTAACGCATTTTAAGGCATTCATCTTAAATTACGCCTAAGCATCAATGACCCTTGTTTTAAAACAATAGCTTTACTGCACTGGCATATACCTTTTCCTGAAGGTAAATTCTAATTTTATATTAATATTTGTTTAGACTTTGTAGGTTTCCACCGATGACATTTGCTGCTACCAATAAATAATAAAAATCACAACTTTTGTAAATTTATTTAAAAACATAAAAAGTCAATATATAGGCAAATTACATACGCAAATTTAAAATCCAAAAATGGTTACAAAAGATTCAATGACCTGTCTGGAATAACCATCTCATATCTAAGTCTATAAGACTAACACAACAAGATTTCATGACTCAACCACCTAAGCAAGGTGTTTTAAGTCGTAAATTTAATCCTCTTTTAATATTTTAAAGCAACGTAATACTATTGTATTACGTTAGAAGCTTTGAAATTTTACTTTACTGCTACGAAGAGGCGAAAAGATGTAAATAAAGCTTCACTTAATTTAAGATGTTTTATATTATCTCGGATGTTGATAATATACTCAGTGACATGGAAATCGCAACACCAAGAAGACGTAGGAATTTTTTGACCAAACTTGGTAGAATCTTTTAACTACCTCAAATTTTATCATTATTGATCAAGTGATAATGACTTATCTGATAGTCCTTTTAGTTTTTTCTAACAATGTTATTTGGTGTATGTTTTGCCAGGTTTTGCTCAGTTCTTTACTGTATTAGCTTGTGATCGTTTGTTTTGAGAGGGTGACAAGCGAATTCGACAAACGTTGTATTGTTGGTTTGCGCGAAGGTGGTGTTCAGTGATGAATCCAGATACAATTTGGGTTATTTGTCGAGCAATTAGGACAAGTACGAACCGTACAGTCCTGTTTTCCACAGCGGAAACAAAATAAATTAGAACGGACCATATGCCCAAACTGCTCATATCTTCAACACCTAGTTCCTTATCCAGTGAAAGTTCTCCTAGCGCGGAGATTAGCATTCCTCGGTATCAAATTATATTCGCCCGTGGACATCACATTTAGAGATGCCGGGACCTCTACATTGTCACGACTTCCCTAGATCTTGATTAATCGTCAGATCGATATTCATATTTGCTGTATCAAAATATATCGATACAGACGATTAATATTCCACAAGATCAGTAAATCATG
>JAHWXV010018115.1:0-11749 GCA_024586415.1 Phrixothrix hirtus | reverse complement strand
CTTAATATAAAGAAGGGGCGCCACTGCTTCTGGTGGGCCGTTTACTGAATGGAGCCGTTCCTCGGAATAGGGAAAAACGGTTCCGTGACTATTATTGGATTGTCTCGGGTTGCCGCTTATCAGATACTTGAATAATATTAAGATCTAACACATAACCCCTGAAATTCAAGGTAATCACTAGTAATTTATCCTAGGTTCAAAGTAAAAGCCTATTTTGTCAGTATTATGTATCCATTACTAAAGAAGAGGTTTATATGATACACACAAAATAGTAAGATATAGATGTTTACAGAAAAATTTCTTTGACTCTTGAATGTTGCCTAATTCAAGAGGAACGGGGAAAACTAATCAAACTACTATACTACAAGTAAGGTTTAAATATTTTAATTACAGTCAATGTAGATATGCGCCCTTAAACTGGACAGGATCTATGCATTAAACGGCTCCCCTCACAATGGAAAGTTTAGGATGGCCTCTACGCTAGTCGGCAGCCGCGACTACAAATTAATTTGGATTCTTGCCGATAATATATATATACGTTGACATTACAATAACCCCATTTGTAGACAAACGATATTGAAGCACAATAACGATGCGAAAACAGGGGGTACCTTAATTTTACTTGTCACTTCCTACGGTTGTTTGATTTCCAACAACCAAAATCGGCCATCGTGATTCCAATTATAAGATTCCTGCATCAACAGGAGGACCTCGGGGGCCCAAAGAAACTATAACCAAGTGGAAAAGGCAGGTTGATTCGCAGAGAGTCGCTAATCAATTTCTCCGGCAATGTGATCCGACACTACACGCAGAAACCTCTTTAACCTGCGCGTATTTATAACTGTCAAAAACGGGTGGGTCTCGAGACACGTTATCACTAACTAAACCTTTGACATCCAATATCGTGTAAATCATATAGAACTGTCAACGTAATTTTCTTACACAATTTTTCAAACGTTATGGGGAATAGAAGAGCTCGCCTCTCGCGTTTTTATCGGAACCGAGCACCGCCAAAACAAATTTCTGTACTTACTTAATTAATTTTTTAAGTGTTTTTTTCTATTTATTTGTTTATACATTATCCAGCCAACCACACCGTTACTAGGGAACACACGGCGGCAAATTAAAAAAAAAAGTTTATAAGGCGAACACCGCCAACAAAACCTGACAACATGCCTCGCCGTATAAAACATTATATAGTTAGTCAGGAAACAAAATCGGTGGGATTTCATGATGGAAATAAACAAATAGAAATATCAATTAAATCAAGCTTTGATAAGTAAGTGTGTCATTTTTAGTATTTTACCTTGATGCTTTTTGAATGTTGGGCTGACCATTTTTCAGTAATTAACTTTTGTGTTGTAACTTTAAAAAATGGCGTACACCAATACCAAGGCTTACAATATGCTCCCGTACATATTCAAAGTTTTGAAAATGCAATTCTTGAGAACGTGAATGTGCTGTTAGGCATCCTGGACGAAGACACCAAAGAAGAAAGATATTTCATCTACCAGCGATACGATTAAGACAAACAGGTAGTATACATGCCACTCCAGTCCCCCAGGCGGCGTTCGGTAACGAATGAAGTCAATATTATAAACGTTCTCGCGTACGTGCAAACAGATCCACACTTAAGCGTGAGAAACATTTCTTTAGATTTGGGATAAGTCTTACTTCAGTACGTCGAATTTTAAGGCATTATAAGATGCATCTCTATCATTTAGTTTTACACCAGGCCCATTCAAATACTGATTTCTACAGGCGGCTAGATTTTTGTAATTGGATGAGAGATATGTGCAATGACAATCATCAGTTCCCCTCTATGATTTTATGAACTAATGAAGTCACTTTTAGCAGTTTTGGTAGAGTTAATTTACACAATATGGTCGGTAACAAACCCTCACTGCATGCAGGAAGTTGATCACCAAAACACGTGGAAATTTTAGAGCATAGGACTATTATTTTTAATGGTGAAACATACCTAGAATTTTTGATATAATAAGAGGACTTAACAAACTTTAAGAAAGTGTTTAATACCATGCGCGAGTGTACAAGTTTGGTTTAAATAATAAATAGAAAAATTGCTTAATTAAAAGTTATTACAGAAATGCTATAGGCCAATTAACAAATAGTACGCAACCTGATGCAAATATTGTCCGTTACCGCCCGAAATCGATGAAGATTGTTTTGATAATTAGTCATAAGTAGCTTAAACAACGATTTCTGATGATTTAAATATTAATTAATTAGTGAAGACTAATTAAAAGCTATTTAGAAATATTGCATCATGTTGTGCAAACGAATTGTTAAAAACATGTAATTTATCCGTATTAACAAAATAGCAAACAAAGGAAGCCATGCGAATTGATATTCGCAAAACAAAGAACGCGAATACAAATTTAAGTATAAGTAAGACGCTAAAAATCAGTCTTCGTATGAGACTCTGTACGGGACATTGCCTAGTGTAAGGACCGTAAAAACTTTTCTATTAAGTCAAGCTATTTTGTTAATAATTTTTACAGCGAAATTGACGCAACTTCCCGAGGACTCCCTCAGTCTGTTAAAGGCCGGATTTCCGATCAGAACCGTTAGAAGATGTCGTATACTAAAGATCTAAATACAGAGATTCTAGAACGACGCTCTGGTTTTCATTGCTCTGCAACGAAGGTAGACCGAGTTCAGAACATTCTAACCTCGGCAACTCTCGTAACCGAGCGCTCCTGGCGTTACTGCCGCCGAATTGAGAACTAAACCGGCGTTCGGTCGTTACAAACAAGTTGTTCTGTAACTGATTGTGAACGAGGCCGACCATCCTTCAATGTCGTCGTGCGTTGTGTTGTAATAATAGTGGACGCACGTCTACGATGAACTGAGGCCATTCACCGACGGGATAGTCAGTCGTTCGCAAATGTGTAGCTGGGTTGAGATTTGTTAGAACGACGCTATTTCGGGAGAGACGTTTAGCGCCTAGTCGCGGGTATACGCTAACGCCTCGCCTCCGTCTAGCCCGATATGAACTACGCCCCAGAACACCGCTGAAAGCGACGCATTTGTATATGCGACCTCAAAGCATACTGCAGATCCATACATTCATTTATATCAGGAGAACAGAAATTAATTGACCCTAGAAAATTTGTGTCCACCGCTGGTCCGAGCGCCGTGACAAAATTCACATCACTGTAGTCATATGAGCCTCACGTGAATATTGACTTAATCTACGTACGCATAGAGTTGTAAATAATTCGCATTGTCTGCTATCAAAGATTTATAATTATTTTGTTACCGAATTAGAATGAATTTAATTTTGAGTTTTGTGTATATTCGAATTATCAATTTATTTCTGTAAATAAATTAGTGTTACATATTTTTGTTAATTCCGCCGATGATCGAAACGAACATTAACTAAAAGTTCGTTTCATAACCGAAGTTCGTACGACGTCATTTGCACTAGCGACGTCCACCGTAAATTAGTTTTTTCACCGATGTTTCGACCGCTAGATTAATCGAGACGGGGGTCTCCAGGACCGCTAAGAGCTATGTTAATAACCACCCCTCACGACTAAGAGCAATCACCGAGTAGAATGCAAGTTCTTTATTCTTCTTGTACTTTTCACTAAGGACTGAATCGTCCCAATGACTCACACAAATCGCTGGATTGGGGGTAGTTTGTTCCCGTCGCTACCTAGAACTCCGCATTTAAACGTACTAGATATTTACTCGTGGGAAACACTAAGAGATATTATTTATCAGTCACGACCAGCCAAATGGCAGAACATTATCGAAAGAATTCAAAGTGACATAAACGCAATTTCTCGAGCTGAAATTCAAACTGCCGTTTACAGTGTTCGTCATAGATGTAATCCTTGTCTTTTGAAGGACGGTGGTCATTTTGAAAATTTATAAAGCATCCGTTGTTGTTTATTCTGACAGGTTTTTATCGTTTGACTATTACTTTAATTAATAACGTTAAGGTGTTTATTGTTGTTTTGGCCCATTAGCCTATAAAGACGCTTCAAATTGTGTATCTCGTATAATTTGGACCGGTCCTAAGCCTACATAAAGTGTGAAGGACGGTACGGAAAACAACAAATAATTAATTATCATTTCACACGATAACAAAACTGAATAAAATGTTTTATACCTACGGCATCAACAGGTAAGAGAACTTCAGTCAATGATTTAATTAAATCATAATAAATAGAACGAAAAGTGAAAAACTATATAATTATAAAATGTTTTAAAATGTATTTTAATTTTTCATGGCATGCTTGACCATAAAACTTCGAAATCAATTGCTTCTAACAAGTTACGTGTTATTAATTATTCTTTTGGCGATATCTCCGAAACTAATGACAATATCGATTTGCGTATTCAACATTCTTTGTTCCAAATTTAATGTGTTTTACGATTATGATATCATAATTAGGTCGTTCCATTTCAAATTTTCAAGAAAAATGATAAAAACTCCGATTTCTTGAAATAGCGCCCCCAAGTGGTAGCGGCAAATATCATTGCATCATGGTTACTTTTATATTGTAATTAGAAAATCGTCCTCTTTCTCATGAGACCAAGTTTACCAAATTTGGTTAACTCAAACGTGAATTATAGCGAACTTATTCTGAAGACATTCTCCCTCCATCCAGACTTTATTTACGTCTTACAGCGAAAAATGTTTTACAAAAAGATACAGAATTGTAGTAACAATGCGATGGTAATATTTATTTGATAAAATTATATTGGCATATTTTCCAGAAAAATGCTGTTTTTAAATTCCCATAGTAGTTAGCCCCTGGCTGTAGAACAAGGAACTTTAAAACTATGTCCAGAAATTTCAATTGGCTACTTTCTTTAATAAGATTTTATTCTAAAAGCTCTACGTCTATTAGTTCATGAGATATGGTACCTCGTTACGCTTAGTGGGGCACCCGGTATATCAGCTTACAACATTTTATTGTTATTACAGTTTCGCTGAGAACATTTGTTCAATTTAAACCATGGATACAAAAGTAAATGTTCAAAATAAACAGTGTAAATATGCAATGCATAGAGGTATTCAAGCTTTGCAGGTTGCTTCCAATGCAAATTACAACTAAATAAATGTTTTTAGAAAAACCGTTCAACTTGATCAAGTATACTACATAATATTTCACATTATTTATTTGTATACACAATATCCCTTATGTAGTTATCTATACAAAGGTTGCTACTGTAGCAAACGCGTACAAGTGACTTATTTCAAGTTGAGTAGCAGATTAGATGAAAATGAAACGATAAATAGATGAGAACGAGAATGTTTTCAGAATCTAGACTTCAATTTCTAAATAAATCAGCTCGGGCTTAAAGTTAAAATTAAAAGTTAAAATTGAGTACATCACTAAATAAGTGCAATAAAAGTTAATTTTGTTTTAAAATTTATCGAGCTTTAATATGGTAGTTCTGTTACATATTATAAAATTTAATGCGCTCTAATAATTAAAAACTTTATTTATTAATCTAGTGTTAAATCAGCATGCTAATAGACTCAGTGTTACCTGCGCTATCAAAGCAACGGGACTATTATTGCCGCTTTCTATTAACAAATTAGTTGAGGTATTGCTTTCAAACTATGCAGTTTAGTGCTTATTTCCTGTTATTCATTGCTATTTTTACTTCTACTAATACAGGTATGAATACTAAATAATTAATTACAATTTTCAACAAATATTCAAAGAATTACCACTGACCAAATTAGCTTAAAACGTTTGACTGAGCGATCAAAATTGTTTCGTCGGCATATACATTCTATTCTAATTTTAATAAACCTATAATTTTTTACATATGTACTAAATAAAGTATAAATTTTCTAAACGAAAAATAAAAATATACGCCGAATGACCGTTTAGTAGGTACTTTTATATTATTTTTTGAAGGCGCTAATTAATTTTTGAGGCAAATAATTAGAAAAATTTTCGTAAACTACAAAATTTAAATTTTATAACATATATTCCGATTTACGTAATACCTGTTCCTACGCTACCCTCGATTTCCGTCTTTTAGGGACGTTATAGCTATTATAGCGATAATCGAAAATTATTTATTTATTTTATCCGGCTTGCTAATTGCCTTAGAATTATAATTCTGCACCTTTCATTTATCTACCTATACCTTTACATACCAATAGATTTTAGAATTATCCGAACTGAAATGTGAATCATCGATTTATATCAAAAGAATAACTTCCTTCAAAAATCAAGCTCAAACATCGCAGCAATTTGTGATGTGATCGATAAGCATGTTACTTCATTGGTGAGGCCATCATTATGTTTTAAACTACACTCTTCTAAATACAATTTTATACAGCAACAGCGACTTTAGTTTGTATAGTTGATATGTTTCTAGTTGGATCGTAGGATTATTTGGTCCATGTCGCAGTTTTTGCTGTATTTACAAAAATAGCAATCGGGTGTTTTCTTCTTTCGCAGAACCTGACTTGGATTGCATCTGCCTACTAGGACCTAGATGCCCGTGGGTCGGAGTATTACCTCTATCATATCGCCCACCATTAAGTTGGTCTAGTTCACAACAAATTTCTTTGGTATAGATAATTTCTATCACCATTAGCACAAAATTGCTTTCTTATGTCCCACAACGTCTTTCACGGCTCTTCGTAAATTGCAATACAAAGAACCAAACGGCACCCTTCGTATACTTCAAAGGGATTTATGTACTGTTTAGTGGTAACATCTAATCGGAATTTGCAGGGTCTTGAAAGGATTGTCATGAAACCTGCAAATGACAGTCCTTTATTGTTGACTACCATATTATCCACCTAGACGTGGCACTCTCTTTGTTCGATCTCTGGTTGATCTTGGTCCGCATTCCTACTAGCATATCGAGCTAACCGATTCATGTCTTGCACCTTAGCTTCTCCTTTGGATATTTCCTAATCCTATAAACAATTATAACATTGATGCTTACTATAATTTTATACTGAACTTTTCAGGAGCATTCAAGTTTGAGTTAAAAGCCTAGTCATCGCTACGGCTCATGAAACCACACCAGATCAATGGATACAAATTCTCCAACTTTAGAACTTATACCTTACTATATTTTCATCCGATCGCTCGAAATTTGAAGCTTACCACATATGCTTTCCGCCTAAGGCTCTTAACACACTACTTCCAATATTCTTTTCTTCCACAAACCTAGCATCAAACTCCAGATAACTCTATAGCCTTACCTCATGCCCTACCAGCATTTTAACCAGCGTATCACTTGTTGTTTTCTAAGCAACCGGCCGATACGTCATTAAGAACAGATATAACTGTCGATCCCAGTCTCGTTTGTAATTAGCAACGGATTTGGAACAATTCTGACTCAAAACTTCTTGCTTAGCCGAATTGCAAATCCAATGAAACTCCGAAACGGCCAAAGAACCCCTTAACTAATGTGTCTGCTATCGTGACTACCTCGTGATTTGGTAAAGCGTCTGCACCGTCCACTACATAAAATAATGCAGCGCTACCAATAAGTATTCATTTTCTACTGCTGTTTCCCGAAATTGATCTGCTATATCATTAGCTACTTCTACAGTGCTCTCCGCCTTCTA
Organism: Phrixothrix hirtus; assembly: GCA_024586415.1. Lineage (NCBI taxonomy): Eukaryota > Metazoa > Arthropoda > Insecta > Coleoptera > Phengodidae > Phrixothrix > Phrixothrix hirtus. The sequence continues at coordinate 4,161 of JAHWXV010018115.1, read as the reverse complement.
AGTGGACCGTTCCCGAAGCGTACGTTTGCGCCTTTGACATCACTCCTTAACCCTTCTCTGGGGTTCAACCATTAAAATCATTGGTGAACGCTTCCCCGCGCGTGTTTTTGTGCCCATATGCCTTCTTTATGGACCATCATGCCGTTGTCACTTTCTTCTTTGTAGTTACCCAATGCAATTCTTCATTCCATCTTGATTGTCCAAGCCTCTCTTCAAAAGGCCGTCCTGAACCCGCAAGTAATCCAATTCAGCTGAGCATACTCTAAGGACGGCTTTAAATAGGGCTACTTCTCATGCAGGTCTTCGATAATCCCTCTATCATCTCAGGAGCTTCAGGTCTGAATGGTTTCCTTAATCTGGCTTAATTTGTTTAATCTAACCAACAATAGCCGTTATTACCCTTGTTACGTTTGAGATATTCCTCAATTTTTAATTCCAGTTGAGATGATTTCCTCCGACGCGATGTATTCTTAGAGTTCTTCGTACCATCTTGTGATTTAGCTTACTAGGTTCCTAAACTGTAACAGCTATTTCAGTACTACGTGGTCAGTCCTTAGTCAGATGTTTGGAAAAGTGTTCTGTGGACCTTCTTATCGCTAACATTTCTTGCAGGTAACAGTTCCGTTCAGCTTTTGACAATACCTTGTTGAAATATCTAATTGCTTCCTTCTATCGATCCTAAACCTACAATAGCACAGTGCCAATATCGGTATTACCCTCATCAGTTTCAAAACAAACTTCCTCAATCCTTCCATTCTAAATATAGGTACAGTTATCAAAACCTTAAACGTTTCAAATGACTATTGACAGTTATTATTCCATAAATAGAGTTGGTGGCCTTCGCTAAGTAAGAGGTTTTACGAAATTGCAAATTCAAACACGAACCGATGATAGTAAGTACATAACCACAAAAAGCTTATCTTTCGTTTTTAGTCATTCTTGCACTGCGCGAATTTTCTCTGTGTTAGCAGAAATCACGTTACCCAGATATTTGCTTCCTTTTGTAACAGATTATTCTTCTTAGGACTAAGTTGCAGATGGGCATTATGAAATCTCTAAAACACCTCTTTAGGATTATTTAGGTGTTTTTCAAAGAACTATCGATTACTATTAGACTAAACACGTTTTCCAAAACAGGTCTTAGAATCTGTTCTATCAATTTTTCTAAGGTCACTGGAGCATTTCATAGAACAAACGGCACCACAGTCAATTGCTGTCTAATCACGATATTCAGACTTCATATCAACTTGACAATATCCACTTTTCATGTCTAAGATAAAAAACTAACTGGCGCTGGAAACCGTATCCAGGGTGTCATCAATCCCAGGTATCGGGTATGTGTTGTTTTTGGTTACGTGACGGTGATCGACACAGGAGTCAATGAAATAAGCAATCAATATCTCAAGTGATTGTTAGGTTTATATGTTTTATTTAGTCTTTCCCAAAACAGATTCTCTTTTTTTGGCTATTGGTGAAAATAAATCTCTGATTTAGATCATCATATTTATAGTTCACCTGAATGATATTTCCCGTGATGCCTTCAATATACATTTTTCCTTTGGTCATGACTTGTGTCACATTCTGTACATATAGGTAAAACAGAACGTATTGGTTTCGTCCACAACTTTCGATGTCGAAATTATAGTGGAACGGCCCGTTTTCGAATCTGAAAGTCTAGTGTGCGTGCGAGCACTCGTGCATGCGCGCATACGCGAGAGCGGGCGGACGTGCGTGCAAGCTTGTGTGCGTGCATGTGAGTGTGCTTCCGTATAAGCGTGCATGTACATCTACGTGCTTGCGTACATGCGTGCGTAGGTGGGTGCACGTATGTACATTGTTCACCGGTGCACTCTAGTATACGCGTGCGCATACGCCATCTCCTGGGTCTGAGTCTGTGTCTATTTCTCTGTTTGTATTTATATCTGCGTATGATGTGTCTGGGTCTTCACGTGCGTCTGCGTCTACATCTGCGTCTGCATGTGTGTGTACGTAAAATAAGATATATCGATATCTAAAAGCCGTACATAAAACCAAGTTCGTATTTAAGCTAGTAATCGCCCACACACGTAACCTCAACAATTTACGTCAGTCGGGTAACAGCAGATGCCATTTTACTCTTGTCAATTTTTAGTTTTTCGCGATTTTTTCGAAATTGGATGTAATTATTTTCTTAAATTTATTAAATTTTTTAGTCATTTCATTTCACATAATCTAAGCAATTTCTTAATAAATTTTCGGAAAATCTAGTAACCAGATATACCTTTTTCGTTAACTCTGTATAAATAACTAGCCAAACGTAAATGTATATTTGAGCTCATAGCGTCCTTTGTGTAGAAAATCAAAAATTAAGTTAAAATCGAATGACCAGAAGTATCACTTTATTTCCATCATTTTTAGATATTTTTCGGACGTTTTTCGCGATCTTCTACAATCGGTTCTAGCGATTTTTTAAAACTTGGTATACTTAAACTTTCTCTTATCTATATAAAATGTAATATAAAGTATTTTTTCGTCCAAAATTTTCGTTTTCGAAATTTTGGTGGAAATATGCATTTTGGGTACCCCTGAGTTCTAAACACATATTTTTAAAAAATGGTCTATGTGTGCGTATGTGTGTGTGGACGCGCGTGTGTATGCGTGCGTGCGTGTCTGTGTGTGTGTGTGTGTGTGTCTGTGTGTGTGTATGTGTGTGTGTGTGTGTGTGTGTGTGTGTGCGTGCGCGTGTACGTGCGCGTGTACGTGTGTGCGCGTGTGCGTGTGTACGTGTGTGAGTGTGTGAATGTGTGCGTGTGCGTGTGTTTGTGTCAGTGTGTGTGTGTGTGTGTGTGTGTGTGTACCCGTGCGTGTGTGGGTGGCTGCGTGCGTGCAAGTGCGTGTGTGCGTGCGTGCATGCTTGCGTGCGTGCGTGAGTGCTTGCGTGCGTGCGTGAATGCGTGTGTGTGCGTCTGAACAGGATATTTCGAAAACGAAATATCTTTGACAAACAAAATTTTATATTTAAGTTTATATCCATCGTCGCACACGACTGCAACAATTTCATTAAAATGCAATAACCGGAAGGCACTTAGTAAAGTGGTACACTTTACTATTGTCATTTTTTGGTTTTTCGACATTTTCTCGAAATCGGTTTTAAAGATTTTTTTAAATTTTATATTTCAGTTTCTTATCGTTCGCACATGAGATGTCAGGGATTTATTTAAAATCTGACTACCGGAAGTGTCACTTTACTCTTGTCGTTTTTTGGTATTTCAAGATTTTCTCGAAATCGGCTTTAACAAATTTTTTTTAAATTTTACATTTAAATTTTTTATCTTCTGCGAATGAGATGTCAAGAATTCAGTTAAAATCTAATGGCCGGAAGCGCCTCTTTATTCTTGTCATTTTCTGGTTTTCGTAATTTTCTCGAAATTAGCTAGAAAGATTTTTAAAACTCTATATTGAAGTTTGTTATCTTCTGTACATGAGACATCTAGAATTTAGTTAAAATCTAATGGCGGGAAGTGCCAGTGTATTCATGCGATTTTGAAGTTTTTTGCGATTTTCTCGAAAACATTTTTAACAATTTTTTTTAAACTTGCTACGTTTCTTATATTTTTGAGATCCTTTTCCGTGAACTTAGAGTTTTTCCTGAAAATATTTGTTGAAGCAAGTTATCAGGGACAATCTCGCAAGTTAAGCAGGGTTTTGCGTGTCCAGTAACTTGGATAGGTGTCCGTTACAATTATCGTTTCCAAAATAAAAATTGACAATAATTTAATCATTTGTGGACACTATTGGCATATCTATGTGCGTAAGGGAAAGTCGTGTATGGTCTCACACCAGATTTTTAAACTATTTAATTCCATTTGAACCATGTGATTTCTCTAATAAATTTCCGAAAATCGGGTAATCGAAAGTAGTTAAAGTAATAGTTGAGAGCAATATACAGTGAGAGCAAGTTTCCTCTTGTGTTATCAAAACTTCGATCCAGTCTGATATTAGCTCCATTAGTAAATTGACAATTGTTTGACATTTGTGTGGGTTAGTAGATTTGTATTGGTTAATAAAACAAAATTAGGTTGTGTTTTTAATAATTTATCCGACTTCATTATTGACAAAAACAAATTGGAGTACATTATATGTAAGTATTGGTATGACCAGCAGTGGAAAGTAGTTTTTTTC
>JAHWXV010018091.1:0-10817 GCA_024586415.1 Phrixothrix hirtus | reverse complement strand
TTTTAAGTGGTTAAGTTCGGAAGAAATAGACAATTTTAGCTTAAAGCATGTCGCACCAGACTCCTCCGTCGGTTATATTTTGGAGGTGGACATAGAGTACCCATACAGCCTTCATAATAGCCACAACGAATTACCTTTTTTGAGCGAATCGATTATTTCACCGATTTCTAAATTCAAAATTAAAAAGCTAATACCAAATTTAAATAACAAAAGCCGATACGTGGTCCACTATATAAATTTACAGCAGGCTTTAAGTCATGGACTAAAACTAGCAAAAATTCACCGGATATTACAATTTAATCAATCCCAGTGGTTAAAATCGTACATGGACTTGAATACAGGAATGCGAAATAAAGCCGAAAATAAATTCGAAAAGGACTTTTACGAATTAATGAACAATTCGGTATTCGGTAAAACAATGGAGAATGTAGACAAAAGGGTAGATGTATAGTTAGTCACTGGCAAAATGTACACAAAAAGATGGGGGCGCAAGCATTGATCGCTAAACCGAATTTTAAGAATTGCACTGTCTTCTCCAAAAACTTAGTAGCCATACAGGTGCAAAAACTAAAAATAGAATACAAAAACCGATTTATATAGGGTTTGTGTGTTATACGTTACAAAATTAATCATGTATGACTTCTATTATAACGTAATTAAGAAGACGTATGGAGAGAGGGCAAAAATACTCTACACCGATACCGATTCCTTAATTTTATATGTTAAAACAGAATACTTTTATGAGGACATGAAAACCAACATGGACAAGTTTGACACATCTAATTTTAAAATAGATAATATACACAATATTCCCGTTACAAAAAGCCTAATTGGTAAATTCAAGGACGAATATGGAGGCAAACTGATTTGGGAATTTGTAGGCACGGGGTCTAAAGCCTATGTAGTAAACTGCGAGGGTAAACTGAGTCCAAAATCAAAGGGCATCCCAGAACATATTTCTAAACGTCTAACATTATGTGACTACAGAACAACTGCAGAAACAGAGGGTCATATCGTCTCCAAAAAATTTAGTCTCTTCAGAAGCGACCTACATACGGTATACACCCAGTTGGTAAACAAGGTTGCACGGCGTACTTTGACGACAAAAGGTTTATCATTAAGGGCTCTACTCGTACTTTGGCTTGGGAGCATAAAGATATTGCTTAGTTATGACAAATTTTTGTACTGATACTGATACTTGATTTAAGTTAATAAATAAGATTATGTAAATTATGTAAACTTTTATACCGCATTATTTATAATTAAAGTTGATAAATGACATGCGTTGTTATCTTTCTAAACAAATAATAAGAGGTAAACGTAAGCACTTTATTGCAACCACAAACCGTCATCTCAAATTTCCTAAATGGTGCGATGCCAAATGTACCAGATGGAGCTACGTTTAATGCATAATTCCTTCTCTTACATGCCAAATTAAGCCGGTAGATGGAGTAAGGCTTCCTGACTCGCACCGATAGAAGTCGTTCGCCAAAGTTTTCTACCGAATTTTAAACTCGCGCGGGTAGGGGTCGCTCTCAAAAATTTCAATCTCCTAGCAACTAAAAAAGTGGAGGGGGGATAAAATAGGAGCGGTGGGGGTAGTAAAGACGGTATAGAGGGAGGAGTAAATAAGGAGTAACGGGAGGAGTATAATGCTAAATATCTATTTAAAAAAAAAACGAGAATGAAGGGAGTAGGAGGAGGTTGCAGAATTGGTAAATCTTATCTACTCTAGCATCTTTTGTCGTACAGGTAAAAGTCTCTTTGAGTAATTGCATACCTTAAGTTACTTGTTGTTTTACGAATTGAGCTGACAATTCCCTATTTATCTTAAACATTTGAAACGGTTTGTTTTCCGCGCTCCTTTTTCTAACCGTATTAACCATTCTACACTGAAAAACGACAAAACAGTCCCCTAAAAAGCCATCTAGGATTTTATGCGTTATATTAATTAAAACCCCACATCTGACTCGATTTAAAAATGCGCTTTAGTTGTCAAGCCATTTCACGCGCCGCGAACGAATTTTTGATGTTTCTTTTAAGTTACAATTTGACGGTGATCTACTTGTTACCCCGTAAATCCCGAATCCTGTTCTTTCTGCATGTATATTTACATTTACTTTTAGTTCGTTAAACTTAACTAGATATTTTTGCAATGTACATAGTACGGCCTCGCGGACCCAAATTTAACCTATCACTCTCTTCAAGATCATCAGATTTTTTTATCTCTTCAATATTTGTTAAAACCTAGTTAATGAATTAATTAAATTTCTAGTATACATTGAAAATACATTTTTTTGTAATTGAATTTCTCGATACTGTGATAACAATCGGCTACTGCTGCTACTAATGGTTCTCGTATATTTTACACTCAAAATTTTATATATCTGTTTAATTCTTTCTAACACATCATCACTTGTTGAAATTATGTCAGAATCTTGATTTTTTACCTTAACTCCCGTTTTTAATAATGAAACTGATGCAATAATTACTTGAAAATATATAGCTGTTTTACTAGATATTTCAGCAAAAAAATTTATTGCTATCTAACATTAAAACTCTGTAATTGAAATCTTACATAATTAAGAACGTGCCTTAAACATTAACGTTATAAAAACGGCTGAAAAACTATCATTACTTACATTTTAAAAATTTATTTTACTTGAATCTTATAATCAAGATTTATGTTTGAAAAAAGCAAGCATGTAGGTAGATAGATAGGTGAACAAATTTTAAAAAACAAAATTTCTACATAAAAATCATACAATTTATATAATTAGTTACCCCAAAAATTATATAAATGTTCGCTTTATCTCTCCTCTCGGTTGAATACGAGCTGCATCCTTCATTATTATAGGCTATTATTGTTCAAGGCACATTAAAATATATATATATTCACTTATAAATTATTATTATAGTTATTTATCTATATTTTAACACTCATCACTTAGACGTATTAGATTCATTTTTATCATCGCTTTCAATATTTATTTCATACATTTTGTTGTCTTTATTTACGTCTTTCAATCCACAATAAATTACAAAAGCTTTCTTTTTTGAATATTTGAGCTCTTTATTGAACTGCTGAATTACATCGTCGGTGAACATGATTAGAAAGCGATTAGGTAGAAATACTACATTCTCGGCCAATTCTAGTAAAATGTTGCGACCGAATCGGGTTGTAACAGCTTTACCGCTAAATATTTCGTATCAACAATTAAGAGTTGAATCTATAATCTAGATTGCATTTATCAATGATTTTGATTTATTAAACGCTACAAAAACATAATCCATATTGTCCTAATTACTTTAGCTCTTTATTTAAAATCAAAACGAACAAACACAATTTATCTCACCTTTGTTTAATTTGATATCTCACAGCAAATTATAAAATTTCTACAGATATGTTATTCTTAATGATTCTGTGTACAGAGAACTGACGTTAATATTTATAAACTTACGAATTTATTTAGATATTAATGCACACACGCGTACGTCAAGCAAGTCACAGTGTTTAAATAATTAATTAATATAATTGATAGAGTATTCGTATTTCAACACCCCTTTTTATATTCATTCAATCATGACTATGCGATCATCACCGAATATCAATAGTCAATTATATAACCCTTTATTAGACATATAACTACAATTTCGTACGATAATGAACTTTAATATTAATTTACTAATAAAGCTATTTTTACTTGCCTATATATTTATAATTTAGGCCAATCGTATATATTTATTCTCCGTTCTAGCAACCAACCCCTTTTGTAGATGATTTTATTTATTACGCTTTAACGTTATATATTACATAACAGCTGTGTAACCAAATACCTATTTCAAACATTTTTCTCATGAGGGAATGAGATTTTTGTCCCTAAATCTAAGTGCTCTAGACCATTAACTTATAGATATATTTTCTCTTAAATCAGTTTCTCACACTTATTTATTAACACATTAGATATTATTGCATATGTAACACGATTTCTAACGGATATTTTAATACCCTATATACATAAAATATGCGTGTTTTTAAATATTAGAGGCAGTTTCAAAGCATTTGAAGGATATTTTACGTGCTAGTTAATATTTAAACTTAAATATTCAATAAAGCATGCATACACATATTACCGTTACGAATTATACTAGTTATTTGAAATTAATTTTTTATTTATTTATTTATTCATGTAAAAAATGCTGCTAAATCTATTCTTTGCACATTAAAAGCAGTTATTGGATATATAAGAATTTTTAGTTAAAAATAACTTAAGCAATCTATCAATTCGGTTGTTCATATAGTCCATTCATTTAAAATTTATGTTTCCCTGAAGGGAATATTATATTCAGTTTCTCACAGATGTTTGAAATGCCGGCTTCTTGGGAGATAGAATGAGCAATCGGCCCCTATTTCAAAACCCATGTGTTGAGTTGATCTTAATAGCACACTTTACAAAAATTTTGTTTTTGAAGTTATATTAATTCAAACTTCGACGAGTTAACAACAAGGGTGTACTTTACTGCTTTTATATGATAATTATATTTACATTTTATAATGAGCTTTTCATTAAATAACTTATGTTAAATATTTATCGTTATTATAAAGACGCGCAATTTAAATATTCGTTGAGCTATGTGAAATAATGTGAAAAAGTGCTAATTAATCCTAAATTAAACTCTGTGCATGTGTATAACTTGTTATATAAGTTTGACAATATTTATAATTAATGCTTTAATTCCTTAATATATCTAAAACATACATTCGTTAGTTCGCTCGTTCGATGTTTATGCTAAATAATGGTGATTAAAAATACATGCAACTTGCCTTTCAAATTTCTACAGTAACTTCAATTATTTTAATTATTTAATTAATATATCTACAAATACGTTCGTTCGTTCATTCATTCGGCTTTATGTAAAATATTTATCATTAAAGGATGTGCAATTTGCTTTAAAATTTTGACTATTTTAAATATTTGTTGTGTTATGTAAAATAAAGCGAAAAAGTGTTAAATTCATCTTATATTATATTCTGTGCGTGTGTACAACTTGTTATATAAATTTTTATGTTATTTCAAATTATGCCTCTAATTCCCTTAATATAGCAAAAAAATTCATTTGTTCGTTCGGTTTTTATGTTAAATAATGATAATTAAAAATACATGCAACTTGCATTTGAAATTCTTACAGCAACAATTCAGTAATATTTAAAAATCAAAACCCTAACTATTTAATTAATATATCTACAAATACGTTCGTTCTTTCGTTCATTCCGTTTTATGCTATTTATTTATCATTAAAAGGATGAGTCACTTGCTTTTAAAGTTCAAAACGTCAATTTCAAGCTCCTTTCTTTCATGGAAACTTATCTAAAAATTAAATTTTCTAACTCTAAGACATCAGAAATTAAGTCCTTTAAATGAAATTAGCGATAAACGCCATTAAACAATCGTTTATTAGTTAGTTAGTTAGTTTAAAATAATAAAACTTCATCTATCAATCAACCAATTAATCAATCAACGTAATTCGTTTAAGTGAGCGCATTAGCGAGCGTATTTAAACGGATAAAAAGCGATTGCTAGGGTGCACCCCACGCTCCGCCCCATTTTATATAACTACGTTGCCGCTTTTTAATATTCAATTGTCAGCACGTTAGCCATCTTATAATTTATGTCGTCACCCCATTTTGTTCTTCTTCTTCTTCTTCTTCTTACTCTTACTCTTCTCTCCTTCTAACTTTATTTTTTAATACATGGCGGCGCGTCATTTTGTTTGTTTGTTTTCTAAATTTTTACCATTTTACTCATTTATATTTTTAATACATGTCGGTGCTCCATTTTATTCTTACTAACAAGACACGCCTCTTTATTATTACTTATTGGCGGCCATTTGTACTCATTTACATTTTTAATACATAGCGGCGCGCCATTTTGTTCTTACTTCAAATTTGAAATACATGTTGGCACGCCATTTTGTTCTTACTAATAAGACACGCATCTTTATCACCTACTGACGGCCGTATTTCATATATACGCGCCCCTTTTACTTACTATATTCCATCCTTGTCGCCCTATAGCTTATCCCACTCTTCGATCTCACTCTAACCAATTCTCGGAAAAACTACATCTTTACAGACACGTCCACAAGCTTACTTACACTTGGAGACACGTGTATACCCTACTCGTATTCCATCCTTCTCGGATTCGCGGTAAACACACTCCTGCATCTCACTCTTGGAAAAACTCATAGGGGTGGTGCCCTTTACCAGGCCCTTTTCCCTGTGTATTACCTCACCCCTGCCCTACTTCCCCTCTTGCCATCTATCTAGGACGTTACTTGGTCTACTACTAGTATGATTTAGATTGATGGCTACAGTTTTGAGGATTGGAAACGAGTGGGTTCCAGAAAATATATGATGTAGAAATATTCCGTTTAGAAATTAGACGTTTTGTTTAAATGGTACCATAAATAATCAATCCTTTTTTGTGTGTAGAAAGCTGCACATTCAATATCTACATGGAGTTAATTCCTAGGAATAAATAATTAGAAGCCAATTTGTGAAATCTATTTTTATCTAGATATCTTATGATTTTAAATAGTTCCTGCTTTAGATGCCCTATTTGCCTATTAACCAGTTCCAAATGTATCCCATAATAGAATACGACTGCAGAAAGACCGGGTTCCCCCCACTTTGAAATTAATACCAAACCGTTTCTAAATAATCTTTTCACAGACAGATTGATGAATAAATAGAAGAGTACAATGAAATGGTTCGCTCGCCTGTCTGGGATAGACAATAAACTGTTATTGTTTCAGTTAACTGGCGATAGATACGCTTAATTTTCTCCAAGGTGCTGTTTAAAATGTTAAACTTATGCACATATGTTAAACAATATCGAAAATCTATAAAACCCTTACAAAAACGTGATATAATTCAATATACAATAAATGGATTTGAAAGCTGACTTTAATATTACCATGCTGGCACATTTTCAATATCTTGTATGTACTATGTATAACAATGTAGTTACTATAAAAACACGACTGTCTTATTACAATGGAATATTTCAATATTAACACATGATAGAAACTCTCAAAACCTTTTTTGGGTTTCACAAATTTCAAAAATTAATTTTTTTATTATCGATCAATAAAAAGTGTTAAGTTTGAACATTTATTATCGAAGTTTACGTACAAGAATTTGAATTTATTTCATTTTTTGATGTCAGTAGTACAATAAATTATCACTAGTTTACTCTTATGTATTACATTAAGATGTTTATACAGAAAATTTGCTGTTTATTAATTTTTGGTCTGTAATTTCTCTCTATCGTAAGGTTTGTATTTATATTATGAATTAATTAATCTCTTTTTAATGTATTTAGTGTCATATAATAATGCTGATATTAATATAAAAGTCTTTTTAATACTTTATATGTTATTATCGTTTGTTGTGAGTTTCTTAAAATCCTTCTGATGCTATCACATGATTGTTTTATACGAATAAAAAAAGAAAACACAATCTGTGAAACGATATCAATACAGGGGTGCTGTGTTATTTAAGAAAATTGAGATTTTTCCGGCGACTTCTTGATTTTCAAGAAAATTTTCCTAAACCTTGCCATATAATACAGAACTTCAGGTTATTTAAAGTATACCATATGACAAATTATTGCTATAATAAATTATTTAGCATAATCACATTAGACTCATAAATTATTGAGAAAACTGGAAGAAGTATTTATTTCAGCGTGACTAATTCTTGAGTAAAATATGGCAACGAGCCTTGTGTCAGTATAAATAAAACAAAATTTCAAGACCCCTAGATGATTATTTTGACAATTAATGTGGAGAAAATCTGCTGTGACTATAACAGCTGAGGTTAAAACTATTTACTAATATGTGTCAGACATTGTAATTAATAATTAAACAATTACCCTGTTCTAACATTACAAATTTAGATAAACTAGCATTTAATTTAAATTTCCAGTATAATTTGCTATAATATAAAATAACCAGTAATTTTAAGTTTTAAACTAAGTTTTTCAAGCTATAAAAATAAATAACTTTACAAGCTTCAAAAGCTCACCGTAATAAACAAATCGCGGATGACTTTTAAAATTAGTAAAAAAATAATGCTTCAAACATTGGGATGTAAAATGGAATTATGCAAAACATATATTTTACATAGAAACTCTAGGAATAAAGACGCCGCTAAAGAGAAGCACTATTTGCTGACGTCACAAGAAAGCAACGGGGGTTGAAGCCTTGAAACGCAAAGGAAACAACCTGCGATTAGAACAGAAAATTTTCGTTATCTCAAATACGAATATAAGAATTTGAAATTTGGAACACGCCTATTGGATAATAACGACTACCAGGGTGGGATTTCGATTGCTATATAAGCCATAAGACGAAATTTGGGTTATCTTTTCTCGTGCGAGTGAATAACGCTGTTGAATTAAGCAAGCGGTAGACGAGTTTGGAGCCGTTGAAGTTATAAATGTAAATCATCTTACATTGTGTCACGTATGGCATTAATAAGCTCTGAAGTTTATAAATCAACGTAAATTAAATTTTCCTAAGGAGAATATATCCAATTGTCAAAAACTCAACTTAAAAGAAGTACCGTTAGATTTGGATTGTAATTTAAAAGGAGATGTAAATCCTTTAATACATAATCTGGAATCAAATAACCAGAAGGAATCCTGAAATATTTAAAATCGAAGAAAATATACATGCAACGTATATCGTAAGTTTATTTATCAAATCATCTTATAAACTTTCATTAAACAGATAAAATCAAAATGCTTAATGCCCATTGTTTTAATTTTTAAGAATTTTTTTTACTTTACTTTTTTACACTTTAAAGAATCAGAAGTTCTTTTTCGAATGCAAACAATACTGTTGTAGTAAAATCTTGTTTACAACTTGTCATAACGCAATTGTATTGAGAAGTAACCGAAGGGGTTGTAATACTAAATGTTTCCTTTACGATTTATGTGCATTAAATTTAAATGAAAATACTTTTGATTTGAAATTTTATTTATTTAAACTTTTAATAAATGTATAAAACGTAAAGACGTTGTTACCTACTTTGGTGAAATATAGTAAAGTCGTTAATCATATGAATTTGGTGAGATCGTTATAAGGGCCAATGTAACCGTTTAAATAAAAGGATTATGTTAATTTTTCTTTAGGTAATACGGAATTGTAAAAGTTAGAACCCGTTATTTGAAAGGGTGTTTACCCTGAACTTATTCACTAAAGGTCAATACAGTTCGAAGTAGTTTGTCTACTTTAATTCTAAAACCAAACAACAATTACGTAAATTCACACCGTAATAAAACATTTAATTAAATTTACTCGTATCGCTGCCAAACGAGGTAAACAATACATGATTAGTTGTATAATTTGAATGAAATATTTCAATTGCAAAAACTTGTGAGTCATTCCATAAACTTAGTAGGTAAGTATTGGGCGTTCAATATATAAATAAGTGAAAAAAAACTTTGACAAGGTACTTATTAAGCAAGGTAATCTAAATCAATTAAGTTAAACTTGTAAGATGCTTTCCTCTACGGCCGATTGCACATTCAATGGAAGACGAAATGATATTGATCTAAAAACAGATAAATATTTTGAATCATTTTGAACAATTAATTATATGTTTACTGTACTACTGTTCCATTTTCCATTTTCCGATGAATGTGAAGGTGGCTTAAAAGAAAACCTTGAAATAGAATGCTTTGGTAAATAAATAAAATATGTGGGTATTCTGAATAATCTACTAGTTTAATATAAAAGTACCTAGGTACAGGTCAACAAGATAAGGTTGACGTGTGTCCTGCGCAGTTTAGGAACAGGGCCAGTGTCATGACAGTAAAGACAGCTAATGTTTTTTACTAACGTTCTGCTGAGGTACAATCGGATTAACCCGTTTTTGTAGACTTTTAATCTTACCAGCACGTTAATATTGTTTAAAACTGAAAAACAATTTTTATAATCTAACAAAGAACACGTAATGTAAATATACTGTTTAAATAAAGCTTTAATTCTTAAAAATAGCTTCAAAAATGTTTTCGTTCATTAAATCGGTTTCGAATTTTACTTATAAAAGTGGAAGTAGACTGTTGTTGTATGTTCATACCAAACGGCAATTAAAAATAAAAAAATGTTTATATTTGTATATTAAATAAAACAGCACAACAAACACGGATTTAACAAGTTGTATGTAATTCATCCTTTACGCTGATTACTCAGTATATGATAACTGCTGTAGTAGTACTGCGAGTATCGTCCCCACTACAAATCGCTAATGTACCAGTGCGCAACACATTTTCAGGGACTAATCTTATCTGGTAGACCTGTAATAAGAAATCGATTAGTAACAGGTATATGTCACTTATCGGTTTCCAAAGCTTGCTTCTCTGATAGACAAGTTGTGTAATTAACCACGACTGTAACTAATATTTCTTATTATAGTGTAAGGGAGGGTTGGAATTTATCTTAGTTTTTATTAAAAGTAAACTTGAAATTGGTTTAGTTTAATTTTCTCGTCTTCTCTTTTGTTCTTCCGTCTTTGTGCCAATTGTGTTCTTTTGTTAATGCGTCTTTTTGTTCGTATTTGCAGTGTAAAATTTGTTCAATGAAAGTTATCGTCTGTTTGGTAGTAAGCTACATCTATTCAAGACAGGTTCTCGCTTGTATAGATATCTATACTCACTTCAATAAAAAACGCAACACCTAGAAATAGTGGAACGATTTTATTGAAATTTTCACAAACGATATATATTATCATCACAAACAAACGATTA
>JAHWXV010018088.1:0-12119 GCA_024586415.1 Phrixothrix hirtus | reverse complement strand
GGGTGGATGTCGCTTCTTCCTTTACCTAAATAACCCCCAAGTTAAGAACAATTAAACCTTCACTAAATTTCATTTACTTAATGCATCAAAAACCGGTAAAGGATGCATAACCAGTTGCACTGCGTAAACACAAACAACCCTCGCCATTTTGATATATTACCCATAAATCGTTGCGTTCGATTAATATTTCAACGAAAGCGCATTCAAGTGCGCTCTGGTATCACCGATAGAAATAGAAGCAAGCGCTAACTAACGTAAATAGGTTTCAAACCAGAATCAAATTCAAACTGTAATTAGCCACTTTATTAGTAAGAAATAAATGATTTACAGTCTTAAGATTTCTTATTTAAAGATATAAAAATACGTTCAGGTATTAAAACAGTGCACTTCAAAGCGTAGTTCAATTATAACATAAAAATGAAGGTAAAATCTGAATTAAAATTAATTATTCAAAATATACGGTTCCGAACATAAATAAATTTTCAAAACACAGTTTACAAACAAGGTTAACTAAATGAAATACATTAAAATTGTATCACCAAGATAAACTTACATAGAGTATAATAATATAAGTGTGTACATCGAGCTCGATAAATACAGAGCACTGGTAAAAACCCTATAAATAATACCTAAATCAAATAACAGGTTTTAATTAAACTAAATAGAACAAAGTCATGACTAAAGTGTACATGTATAGAGTGTATCAAAACAGAAACTCTATATTATTAATCTAGAACCGTTAACAAAGCTCAGTTCACACTGGGGAGTAACCGTATAAATTGATTTTAATAATGTTTAGGCTTAGAGGATTATCGTTAAAAAAATTGACATATCGATTAGTTTTATAGGATTGTTGTTACTGCTAAAATACGGCCCTGGATCTTTTCACCGACTTCCATAGAGCTGGCCCGCGGTATACAAGTTTCAGTGTTTGGATTAAGTGACAACATCTACTACGATCAAGAACTAGCCCAACTAATTACAATCTTGACGTCCACAAAACAAAGAGGCTCAAACGAACACTCGTTACAGACTAACCAATCTACTATAAGACATCGGGACTATGAATTACACAGGATTCCCGTCTATAAACGTTAACATACCCAATACGCGCTTACAGGCAACTGATATTGACACAAAGAATGTGACAATAAGCATCTTTGTTTTTGTTGACGCGTCACAGGGCTAATCGCTTGCCCAAACGCACCATAATCGTTGGCCATGAATGTTATACATTCCTGCTATCGCAAGTGGATTCACAAGTCGTATGAAGCAGCTAACGGGGTGTAAAAGGCAGGTAGTTCCCCCGAAACACTACTTGGCTTCTCAGGAACCGCGGATTCCGCCACACTTACTCACGAGGAATTCTCGCACTCACTCCGGAAACTTCAAAAGTCATTAAAGCACGATCGATTTCTAAAACGTACGATCTACGCATGCTTTAATGCCACACCGCGGAGGAATCACGGCGAGTAATTACAAATTATTCACATTCATAATTCACGAGAGTGAAATCGCTTACAACTGCCACTTTATTTTCTGAATTTTTTCGCAACCAAAAAAACCGTCTCTCGTTTTTTGTTCTGACATGGGCTATCTGTCCTCTTGGTCGTAAACGTACAGCGGTAAATTTAGATATTAGCGCGGGACGCCAACAAAACCTGAAAAGCTGTCATCTAGTAGTCCATAGTACAAGCAAAGATTAATGAATTTGCATTGTAATACGAATTCCTGTATAAAAATTAGTATAGAGGTCGTAAATATTCAATAGGATTGAATTTGGAAATAGGCAAAAAACTTAGAAAAATGTACAAAATACACCGTCAGTTTATTTTTATTTAAATAAATGCCCAACAACGTATTTTGTCCTGATAATTGAATTTAATTAGGGAAAGGAAATAAATATTTCAAGTAATTAGAGCAATAACTTCCAAACTCAGAATAAAATCGCGAAAATCGCAAAAAGTTGCTTTTCTTGGAAAATGAACTCAACATCAATGCTATAAAACAAGCTAAATAAATAACAATTATGACAACATAGCGCATTCTGTTAAACATCTTAAAAGAACACTAGTGAACTACAAAAAATTATAAAAATATATTTCATAAACAAACGCTCCCCAAAATTGCAACAATTTGTCAAAAAGTACTACAAAATTAATTGAAAGCATGCGAAAGTTTTTAAATCAAATAGAAGATTAAAAATTATTTAGAACTAAATTTAAGCCCTAAAATTCCCACCTGCACATATACAGGGTGATTCAAAAATTAAACATCTAGGCTATTTCCGATAAAAACAAAAATTTGCCACCCACAGTTCCATGTGAAAAGTTAGTAATTATCATTAAGTGTGCCATAACCATCTATATATGTTATTTATCATCAACCCCTGGACCTATCTCCGCTGCAGCTACCCAACACAATAGTAAGCATCCGAAACAAAGCCGAGTGTCCGTTGCAGCGTTGTTTCATCTGCAACATGTCGATCACGTAGAATCCAAGTCTACCGAAGAACACCCTTCCTGCACGATTACGGCGGTGAACATTAACTAAAAATTTGCACTGCTGAGCACTCTAAATACATTAATTCCTTTGGGGCCAATTTACATCCAAGACCTTACCTATCCGACTCATACTCGTATTCGTCGCACTAGACAGGGAATACAAAAATTCCAATTATGGGAGTAGCCATCGAAACTTCAGCAATTGATCTTACAAGTAAACCTTGCCAAAAGAAGGGAGAGTACTCTTCTAGCTTTTCGAGAGGTGATAAGGTCAAATGCCTTGCTGTTACTTCTGAAATGACCCCATATGTTCGCCTTACAGTCAGACCATTTCATCATAATCGGTAACGGATAACTTCTAAAGCAGCTATTATTCTACTTAGCAATACAGCGCCATCACGCCAACTCAGCACATGAATTAGTATGAAGCTGTTGCAAACATATGTGGACCGTTTAAATTAAAATTAGTATGTTTACGGTACCCTATTTGATACCTTAGATAACAAATTAAATGTACTCGAACAGACAATAGTTGGGAGACATGGCGCCATTCTACTAGATGGTGACTATAACTCGAGGTCTACGATATGGGGTGACAGGTTTACGAACGCCAGGGGAGCTGAAGTATATGAATTTATCTATCGTAATGATCTCCATATTGCTAACGATACTAATTTTGGACTGACGTTTGAAATAGGAACACGTTTTAGCTATTTTGACCTAATCCTGTATTCAGGTGTACACTTCTTCAATTGAGCAAGAGCTCCTTAACTATCACAAATTATTACAATTTGAATTTCATATGACTATACAGCTAGATAATACTTTCCTCGATGATTCTGACCACTATGACAACAAAGGGGCGGATTGGAATCTTTTTGAAAGTAAATCTGTAGAATTTTGAAATGGAAATCTAACTTATCAGCTAACCTTCACCGCAAAAGGGCGAAAAGTGATAGCTTTTTTGACTAAATTGATTAATTTAAACCGTTATTCTGCTTACAAATGCGCAACTCTAAAAATACCGCCTCAATAACAAGTTTAGAAATTCACAGCCCTGATGGAGTCGCGAGCTTTGTTTACAATGCTACCAAATTCGTAAGGTGTGTTGATCCTGACAAATATTGCGACTGCAAATGTTGAATTCGTTCTTGTGAAGGAAACCTATAAATATATGATCGTACCTGTGCAATTACACGCTTTTAGGGAGCTTTGCACGTACGAAACAATCTAAATCAGCTTTGCACAATTATCGATGATTGCAACATAGTAATAAACGACCGACGAGGACCTGAAACCTTCTACATTAGGCAATACTTCCCATCAGATTATGTAAATCCAAATGATTTCCACAGGATACGATGTTCTTAGCACCTTGATTTCAACATATACAACAATTACGTACCTCATACTGTTACACATTGAGAAATTAAAGGTTTGCTTACCTTTGATATGGTGGATAAGGTTACTAGATTGGATAAAG
The DNA here is from genome assembly GCA_024586415.1 of Phrixothrix hirtus. NCBI lineage: Eukaryota > Metazoa > Arthropoda > Insecta > Coleoptera > Phengodidae > Phrixothrix > Phrixothrix hirtus. The sequence goes on along the minus strand of JAHWXV010018088.1, from coordinate 8,132 downwards.
TACTTAGATCTGCTGATCTACACTAATTGTTTCATTGAAGGTGAACTAATAGTACATCTCATTATCCAGTGCTGATTATTTTCCTGAGTCCTGGAAGTCAGCACGTTTATTATGGATACCAAAATCTGACGGTAAGCTCGGCCCACTTTGCCTTCTGTCGTATTGAGGGAAGCTATTGGAGGGAATTCTATCTAAACGTCTCGTATGTTTTCTAGAAACGAACTCGGCAAGGACGATCGGCTATAAAAGCCATCGAAAATTTAAATAGTGAAATAAAAATCAATAAAGAAAGAGGCTTACTTGTTTTGTTAGATGTACCAAATGCATATAATGAGGCGTGGCCTTTGTCTACTACTAGTGATTTACGTGATCATGGCGTACGGAAAAATCTAGCAGCTACTGTACATATCTTTCTAGCCTATAGATCAATTCATGGAATATACACATCTTCAACAGTAGAAAGAGCAGTTACAAATTTTTGGTTCGAGGACATTACAAACTCCGCCAATGCAATACCTGAAGCCATGAACGGAGTCGTACTGGTGCAAGCTGTTGCTGATCTCTGGGAAATCGGGAAGAGGAATGATAGAATATGGCCTAAGCTACAGAGCCCTTGCAGTTATTGGGATGAACGTCACAAACTCTAATATTCTGAAGATAAGACATCAGGACTTCTAATCAGTTCAATTTTAACAAACAGAAACATAAACAATCAAATGAAACCCTCCAGTAATCACAAAATGTACGTTTTTCAGACTACATTAGCTATCTAGGCCTGATACTAGTGAAAAATCTACTCTGAGCTAATCATGCGGCATATAGATCATAAGTCGAGAAAATGTCTAACTTTATAACTAGGATTGTGAGAAAGCTTGCGCGCATGTCCCCAATAATATTGAAAACTATTTTTAATGCGGTTCTTGTAACCATCGTTACCTACGGAGAGGAAGGTGGGGGCGCATATCCAACTCAAGATTTAGTAGGTAGATAACTTTCAGTTACAGAAAAACTTTTTCTGCTGGCTATTACGAGAGCATATAAGATCTCGCCTAGGCATGCTCTCCAGGTATTATCGGAACTGTAACTCTTCGTCCTGTAACGCTCGGTTACGTTTCTAATAATTATTGCTTGGGATAGCAAATAATTATTTTCTATTGATTTATTATTTATTAGTTTGAGTTAGATATGGACATTTTTGTCTTATAATTATTAATTTCCAATTGTTTTACTTAAATAATACTTGTTCTAATAATTTCTTAAATATAGTAGTTTGGGTTGCTTATTCTCTATGTTAAATTAATGTATCAAAATACGAATTTATATCAAACAGCGGGGAATAGTGGACAAGGTGCGAGTTTGGTTGAGTTTTATATGGGTTTTTGAATGAGATAGACATTTATTTTCGCGTTAAATTTAATTTTTATAACCTGAGTTGTGGAAGTTGAATTCAAATTATCCTAAGTTTTAACTATTTGCGTATTAATTTAGTAATTTTGATATTGCGTCTGATTGCAATTGAAAGATATGATCGTACGGCAAGATATGTGACCTTAGTTTTGGTTTTTAGTGTGTAATAATAAAAAGATACAATGTCTTTTGGATTTTTATATTGATTCAAGTGTGCACATAGTTTATATTAATTAGTATGAAAATCATATATAAATGGCCTAGCATGCCTTGTTAAACAACAGATAAATTTTTGGAGTTTGCTCATTGTCATAGAACACTGCAAAGATGCAACCTTTCTGTTATCAAAAGTTTTCTATTACCTTGGCTTTTTATTAAAAACCACATTTCTTACATGTGGAATATCTTTGCCCAAATATATATATGTATATATATATCGCATTGTTTAAAATTCTTTGGGTTTTTTTAAATTGGGGTGGTTAAAAATTTCATTGGGGTTTAATTTGCTTTTTTATTCTCTTTCGACTCAAAATTTTAATTACATAAATTTATATTGATTAAGTTTAGTTTTGCTGCTTAATTTTTATAATTTCCTAAATTATTGCCTTAAAATGTTGATTTGTTGCTAATTATAAAAATATTAATCTTACGTATATTTTGCAATTCATATAGGGTGTTTCAGATAATATGTGATTCCTTTTAAGGGATGAAAGCATACCATGCAGACACTCCAATAAGCGTAAAATTAAAAGCAATATGAATACTAAAAATTCCTTTTTGTAATAATGACGAGTCGACTAAGCATTTACGTAGTAGAACAAAATTGTACGAGTTTATTTTAGTTTTTGAATCAGATGCATAAAAACAATACTGTAAAATGATACACCTCTTTAAATGTCAATGACCGATATCTTGATATACAAAACTACGCCAATTTACAACAATTATTAGATTCATTTCGTTGTATAATCAGTGTTTTAACAATAAAAACTAAATCACAAATTGTACCCATCTATACCGTGTTTAACTGATTGGTGCTTTTATATTAATATAATTGTACACAAGTCTGTAATAATGAATAACTTACATAGTCATGATTCAATTAATATCGATTTAAAAATTGTAAAATGAAAAATTGGATTAAGAGAAATGAAACTGCACTTTAACATTTTTAATTATTTTTAGTTCAGAAAGCAATTTCAAAAAATTATTCTAAAGGAATTTGTAATAATGTATCTGAAATTTTTAACACAATATAATTGGAGATTTAGGTAATTAAATATGTATCGTAAGAAAATGTTAGGGAACGCTGTTTTGAAAGCTTCAAAACGTAACAATAAGATTGTTTTAAATACATCATCTATTACAATATTCCTCTGGTATTACTTCTTTAAAATTGCCTTTGAAACAGCCTATAAAACAATGTTTGATTATTCTATGTCGAATTGGGAAAATTATTATGCCATTCCTCTGAATACTGTCACAAAACCAATTATAAAAATTTAAAACGTGCCAAAGTGTTTAACGTATTTTTATTTTAAGTGTGGGATGATTTCACGCACTTTTAGAAATGCAAATCAATTTTAGGTGTAAAATTAAAAAATGACATTAAATAATTGCTTAAGCTGTCTTTACATTTGAATACATTTTCTTAGTACGATGCATGACTAAATTCTATTTTTATTATCATCAGTTATTAATAAATAACTTTTTCAAAATTAAAAAAAAATTGTATACATCACTTCTAAGTTCTTTCGGTTTATCTTGTTATTTATTATAGTAAACAAATCGAAATATGCTGCTACAGCTGTAAAAGTGCATGTTACTGTGAATTGATACTGTTAGGTAGGTCACTTATAATTTTATGAATCTTTGAATGTTTTGTCTGAATTCTGCATGCGGCTTGTTGTACATAATTAGAAAAAAGAAAATTTTAACTTTACGCTTATTGGGGGTCTATGGAGCCTAGTTTCATCCCTTAAAAGGAATGTTATATTATCTGAAACACCCTGTCCATTGATTTACTTCAGGTTATTCCTGCTTTAAATTAGTGTTCCGTTCAGAAATATAATTTAAAGCACGAACTTTAATTATTACATTTTCTTTTAGACATAAATCAATCATTCTTAGGACTGTTTATCAATTTCATCTGGTGAAATTGTGGATTCATAAAATTATAGTTGGGATAAAAGCAGCTATTGGTGTACCCCCATAGAAGCTGTAAGACATCTGCTTCCTATAACTACCGCAGGATTATTGGTATTTGATTTTATTTAATCAATTCTTTATCATAATACAGATAACCTACCAGTGCAAATTGTTATTAACTAATTTTGTTTTTATTTATTTCAAATTATACGATATGTTTGCAAAAAGGCTTTATGTTTGAACGGTGCTACCGGTCAAAATAATAGCAACAACTTGGGTTCCACAAATTTTCATCGTTTTAATTATGTAACATCTATCTTATTTTAAATAAGGCTGGCGTGTAAATCAGGAATACAATTTGTAGTTATTATAAGCCTCTTCTTATACCTAGAAATCTTTTTTTTTAGAGCTAGCTGCGAGTAGTGTTCTTAGAAATTAAGGTGAACACTAACATCCGATATTACCACAATAATTGAGTTAGAGTTTTTGAGTTTGAGAGTTAACTAAAACATTTATTTTTATAATTCTTTTGAGAACGTTACATGTGAGATAGAGAGAAGTTACTAATCTTACCATAAAACGATGGGTTTCTGAACAAAAACAACTTGGTTTTCAGCCTTCAAATGTTCAAACATAACGGGAGTAATGAATTTCAATCGTCCGAATACTGAGACTGATGATTTTAATTTAGCAAACAACAGATGTCCCTTTCCCGTCATTCTAATGAAGATTGATGTCCTATTAACAATTGGTTAGAAACGCTTTGTACTAAGTGTAGTATAAGTGTATAGCGTAACAACTAACTGTGTTGGGATTTGTATGGTGACCGGAAAATTGCTCGAAAACAATTGTTCGAAAAACAATTCTTCGAATGAATAATTCTTCGAATATTCAATTTCTCGAATAACAGCTTTTCGAAAAACAATTTTTCGAATGAGCAATTCTTCAAAAAAAAATGTTTTTGCAATGAGCAATTCTTCGAATAAGCAATTTTTCGAAACGTAACCAAGAAACTGAAACGCACTTTTATTTAGTATGTTAGGTTAGGTTATGTCAGGTTAGGCTAGCTTAGGTTAGCGCAGCTCAAGTGAGAACACTTTAATTTAAAAACATGGGATAGTTATCTAGCGACACTTTGTAGCGCTGAATCGCATCACGTTGCCAAGCTGAGTGCTGTACTCACGATGGCCGTTTTAGTCGCTTTTGCATTGACGCTAATTATAAGCCAATGCTAATTCAAATGCTATTCTAAAAATAAATCAATATAATATAAAATAACGATAATCATTCTTAAATAAGAATTATATTCAATTTGGTGCATCTAAATATTGAAAATTTGCCAGGTCTTGCAAAACTCGTTTATATGCTCCATCGATAAAGTTTTAACAGAGACTAACTTTAATTAATTTATAAGCAAAACAGTATTTTGGTAAAGAAAAGATAATACTGTTATTTGCTGCGCATCTGAATGCTCCTTGTGAAACCTAATAAGCATTGTTAATTGTTTTTTTACTTTACATCTTACTAGTAAGGGGTTAGAAAATAAGCTAGAAAAAAATACAACACCTATCTTATAGGAATGCGTACCTACTTATATTACTCGGCTGTTTGATAAATGGCCACAGCGCAACCACTAACGGATTAGCAAAAATAACATTATCTTAAACAAATTAATTGTCTGATGTTATAATACATTTAATACAATAAAATAAAACAACTAAATAAAAGTGCGTTCCTGTTTCTTACTTAGGTTTCGAAAAATTTCATATTCGAAGAATTGCTCATTCGAAAAATTGTTTTTCGAGAAATTGCATATTTGAGGAATTGTTCATTCGAAGAATTGATTTTCGAAGAATTGTTTTCGAAGAATTGTTTTCGAAGAATTGTTTTCGAAGAATTGTTTTCGAAGAATTGTTTTCGAAGAATTGGTTTTCGAACAACTGTTTTCGAAAGGTTTATCTAAAACCGATTTGTACTAATTAGTAATAATACATCTGGGTGGAAAGCTGCATGCGTGTACAATCATGATGAGCACATTTCCTGCAAAATATACATTATGCTAAGAGTTGCGAAATTAGGTCATATAACCTAACACTGTACTAGCAATACAACGGCTCCCTTAAGTGCAAAGTATTAATACGACAATCTTGAAACGTAGAACGCGGGAAGATCTTAAGTTTAGCTTCCAAGAGCAAGGTTAGTTGAAACACCAGCTACTTACACCTAGGGTTTCTACTAAAATTAATAAGTTTTTAAAGGAAAGCGTGCACCTAATTGCAGGGTACGATCATTCCATAGATTATTTTCGGTTTAACGTTAGGCTAGTATACTAACTTTGCTGCTGCGTTTGCGGTGAAGACAATTTACTCCATGTCATGTAGGAATACCAACTGGTGTGTATAATTCGATCTAGGACACGACTAATGAAAGTTATTTTTGGTTGGGTGAAGTGTGGCAATTGAGACCGGGCATTACAACACGTCCATCAACTCGTGTTGAATGAGCTCAGAAGGTGATCCAGTAGAAAAGCTAGGGATTATAACGACACAAAATTTAAATATGGAAGTTTACGGAATGGTGGTATCGATGTGTAACTACTTCAGAGTTGATCGAGTAAATTCATTCTTTCTGGTAGCTAACAATATTTGGTTTTTGATGACTATGTGCCTAACGCCTTATAGGAAAAATGGTGCAGAGTCGTGGATGGCGAGTGACTGTTTATCACCCCCATACAATCCACGTTAACTTTTTTACACCTACAGCAAAACAAAATAACATTTCACATAGATCAAACCTTGACACCTAACACGTATTTTGTATTCAACATTTACGGCACCACTTATATGCTTTTTCACTTCAGATACATTAACAAACGCGTTTTGACCGTACACTTTGACACTCACACATATATTGTGATGTCAAGTTACTAATTTACATTTTTCTCTTATATATTAATAACTGGTTACGGTGTCGCTACGTAATTACTTTAATATTTCGTTGTCATTAGCGCAGCATTTTCTTATATTTTACTTTTACCTGTATATTTATTACAATTGGTCCGATGCTCCGCAGCATGTTGTTCTAAATTATGTCTGAAACTGTCGAACTTATTGTTATTGTTTAGAACTTATTGTTATTTTAAGGATCTACCTTGCTTGCTCTCTGTAACCATGTTATTGTTTGTATTTTGTACGTTTATTTTAAATAAATTGTAGCAAATGGTCTTACGCTCCGGTAGCTATGATATAAAATTGTCTCAGTTATGCCTATTTAGTACCTAGTTAAACACAAAAAGCACAACCGTTTTTAAAAAACAGGCAAAATAATAATTTTTAAGCTGTTGACCTAATTGTAATATATTGTTTTGACCAGAGCGTGCAGATAAAATATAATTACTTTCTTCCTTAGAGTTCGTAAGGAATTAAGAAATCATCCTCATTGCCACATCAATAGCAAATAATTAAATAGTCTCAGTTGCTTTCTAATGAGTCTCTTATGATAACTTCTTGGAACCTGGACGACATGCTTAGCATTCAAATATAAATTAATTTACAGAACAAAATTTTTTTAACGAAATGTACAATACAATGTTGCGGAAAACCCCACGGCTACGAGTCTTATAGTCTGAAGATTAACGACCGGTTCTTTAGGAGCCAGTAAAACTGTTAGGATATAGTTAATACAATGATAGGCAACGTAATTAGCTAGTAGCTAAATTTAATTGCAAATTAAAAAAATTATAGAATTTACACAATGCGTACATCCACAAGTTTTAGATACGGCATATTAAAATTCTTTGACTAAATAACTTTATTTCACCAATGATATTTTTTTAACTGTTATGTAAGAAATCTTTAGTGTTTCGTAACGGTATCCTACTACTAGGACAATATAAAGGTTACCATTTCGGAGTAACAAAATAAACTGTAAATAATACGGCAAGTTCAATTCAAAATTAGCACGCTCCGCTGTTAATAAAACGGATCTGAATTAAGCGAAAAAAGCTGGAAATCTTGATGCAAATATTAACATTGTAAATGGCCATCAGTAAATTAACGATAAAGTACAATGTATAAAAATCATACCTTAAATAGGGATGAGGCTGGTGGCGCTGCTACCAAGAAATACGCAAGCAAAGCGAAAATCCTTTTGATTGAAAAAAAATACTCATTAATTCGGAATCTACCCACTTGTATATGAATAACTACTCAATATCTGTAGTAATGCTTTAGGTTTAGCTATTAATTTAAAATTTTAACCTTTAGCTTTAGATTCATTGTTCGAAATTAACTGAAAACGTTAAAGTGCAGATAGTCACTGTAATTAAATAACGATTAACAATTTCGATTATCAGAAAACCCCATTAAATCTATAAAACAGCATTTCAAATAATCGAATAGGGTTAATGATCACAAAATGTAAACGTAATTGAAGTTAAAATTTTGTCCACAGTTAGAAATTAAAATACTTTTTAATTAAGCATAAATTACTTTTTCTGGGTTAAATTTGCAATAACGCTAAATTGATCGCAATTAACGTAATTGTCTACCCACATATGTAATACAGATTAGGCAATT
>JAHWXV010018051.1:0-12633 GCA_024586415.1 Phrixothrix hirtus | reverse complement strand
TTTCGGAGATCGAAGATTACCGGAGACATTTAATTTTTATGCATTATTTTAATAAACATATAATTTTAATTGCCTAAAAATTGCAGTAAACTGTATAATTCCAGCAATGTAACCATGTTATTTCTCCTACAATTGCCAAATTACGTGTAACAGGTAAATTTTAAACACGTAATAGATATATAAAATTCTACAACAATACTTAATTAGTTGGTAATTGGTAGCACTTCATTCAATAATAGACGCCAACCAATTCCATGCAAATCAAGTAGCAATTGTATGTTTTGAATGTGTCCATATATGCTGTTGCTATTATAGGTTATATTACTCTTATGGTAAACACGCATTCTATCAGGAAAGCATCTCAAGCACAAGCTAATTAAAAAAAGACCCTAATGGACGTCGGTTTTCACAACGATAATGAGGTGCAAGCAGTTAATAGAACATTCACTGGTGATTGAGATTTGAAGTTTTTGGTTGGCGGACACTATTCCATGCTAGTCTGCTTACTTTTTGAGATGTAGTGGTAAACCCAGAACTCAACCTATAATAATACGTGCCAAAAAGTGTCTCCTTTATTATGAAGATGTTGAAGATGTTACTGAGATGTTACAACCAGTTTTGTATCTGTTTGTCGGACACATTCCTTGGCAGTAACTTTGGAAAGTTTTAGTTTATTATAGACGGTAAATTGTGTTCTACTAACCTTCAGTATTTTTGTTAATTTAGATATTGATATTCGTCTGTTTGTTGGAATAAGTTCGTAGACTCGTCGGATAATCAATTCGTTTACTGCAATAAAAGATCTTAAAGCATCATGATGAGTTATTATACGTAGGCGACGGTTTCTAAAGGAGTTACGCCATTCAAATTTCTGAGTATGTGAAAGACAGTCTTATTCGTATTGTGCCTAAAGAATATTAACGGTTTTTTTAGTTTTTACACATAAAAGTTTAATAATAATACACTGCGCAATAAATTTCTGTACCTTATCCGATGCCGTGATTAACGTAACTGCCATTATTTATGTAAATAAAAGAAAATTTTTTGTATCGTTGATATACATATTTTAATTATTACATAGAAATCTTGGAGGTAGCGCTTTACTAAGAGAGTAAAAACTGGAAATTCTGGGTCATAATTACTCTCCCCGTGTATAAATGTGCTTTTACAAACCATTGACGGAGAAAGTAAACCTAACTTAATCATACACCAAACATCTGTTATAATATACATGCTGAAACTGTTAGTTAGGAAAAGACGTGACTATGACTGCAAAATTAACCCTTATATCGTCGCAAGCAATTATGTGTTCGAAATGGCTCTAGATCTTTACCGTTTGAGTGCATGCTACTTAAAATAGTATAATATTTAATAAAATAATAGTATGTCATTTTAGTGATCGGTGGGTTAATAATATTCTAATTACACAATACAAAATTATAAATACGTAATTAAATTAATTATATTCATAAACTCATATTTGTGAAATGCTTATTATTATAATTACTCGAGGGTTAGTTTCAACTTTATACAGAATTTTCTAATTGTTTACATAGCTTTTCACAATTGAAACGATTATTTACATTTGTTACATTAATTTATAATTATTGTTCGCAATATCTGTATCTACTAAAGAAAGGCAATTAAGGGCTTTAATAACTTAAAAAATTCTGCAAATTCCGAAAAACTAAATTATTATAATTTAATATTAAAATGGTTCAAAATTTTACACTGTCTCTGTACTGGATATATCGCTTCATTGTTTCCACCAAGAATTTCTAGTGCAATATTGTAATTATAAATGTATTTTCACATAAACATTTAGTACAATGATAACATTATTTTTATCAGCTTTAAACTCGTGTTAATACAAATTGATTGTTTTCGTTTTATACAACCCCTATTTACACATGAAGTTAGTTGTGATATTTTTACGCTTTAGAAATTCCAATTAGTAAAAGATTAAGTTGTAAGTTTCTAAACACTCTGATTGTTTTTTTATGTTAATGTATGTATAAGATAATTTATAAGAGCTTTCGAATCGCTTTGAATATAGATTTATAAATATCCACTCTTCTATCATTAATTATTAAAGACACCCTCACTTTGCTTTTTAGATTCATCTAAAGTATAGCAACATTTTCATAGTGCATCATTCATTTTAATAACAAAGCAAGTCTAATATGAAGCAACTTCGTTTTCTATCTCCGTTTGTGTGAAAATTCAGCAGGATAGAAGCACCCATTTGCTCCCATAACGGGTTAGAGAATTGGCAAGTTGCCATTGTCATTTCGATCGAATAGAAAAGGTCAATTTCTGACGTCAGATATTCCATTGACGTCCGTTGTAAATTTAATAGCAAGAAACCTCGAATATTTTCGAGCAAAGTTACAATTGCGACTATCAAAGATGTTTGCCTTAATTGAATTAACTATTGCCGTTTTCTTTGATATGTAAATTTGATAGAGCTAAATCTAATAGAAACCTGAATAAATTATATTACGTACTACGCCATCTATTATTAATTAAGCATAATAGATTATTTCAATATAAATTGTTAAGTTAGTATAAAATTTCATCTTGTATAAATAATAACTATCTAAAATAATTAAGTTCTAGGAACAACATGAACATTTCTTTAATTAAATTTTCAACTAAATAATATTGATTTTGACTTTTATAAATTTCTTTGCAAATCCGATATGAATAACGTTTATATTAGTCGAATTGTCAAAGATATTGTTGAATACCTAAATAAAGTGTGGGTTTGAATTCTTGTCTTTTAGTTTATTGTATTTTTGTAAAGGTGAAATCGGAGATATGAATTAAATAACCGTGTACTTTATTATTAATCAATTTTACATACCTAACTATTGACTTAAATTGATATTCAATTTTCTAATATTGTATCTATTAACCCAAAACCTACGTAGTCTAAAAATATACCTAAATGTACAGTTAATTTTAAAAGATTCGAACGGCAATTTGATATTTTTCACAGTTACACAAAGAATACATGGTGTTTGTAATAATTAACATTCCCCAAGCAATTTACAATTTTGGGCTAGCAACCATTTTCGTAATATTTTATGTCCACCGGATTTGGAAATTCTCATATCGTAGATGCAAATGAAACATCTAGAAGAAGTAAAACAATAATTACGGGATGTTATAAAGTCGAGATCACTATCAAAGCTCAGATCTTTTGTATGTGTTATTAAGTATAAGTTCTTGTAGCATTTTGTTGGATTATGTATAAAGTGGGTTTGAATATTGCAAATATGTTTCTTTCTTAGGGACCGTATAAATTAATTATAAATTACTTCAGTAATTCTTGCATTAATAGAAAATAATTTGTAAATATCTACAATTTAACGTAACATAAGTACTTTTTTGAAATCTATTTTTAAGTAAAGATTCTTGAATTTGTATTAATTACTGTTGCAAAGTTAAAGACCTTGGCTCGGGTTTAGAAATATCCTACCGAAGAATTCAGGTATGAGTAACATTATCTGGAGCTTAAGAGATTGGTTTCCTTATTCCTTTAGTCTTGTATGAGTCGAGTTGTAGACATGTTACCGTCAAGATAACAGCAAGTACAAAAATGAATGCTAAATTTAACATAAATATTTTTATTAATTATTACAGTTCAAATTAACACTTTTATTAATTATGCGATTAAGGAACGCCGTATTCGTCCGAAAATTGATCCTTCGAGCCGGATTTTTGTTTTGTGTTAAATAGAGATACGCGTAGGCTGATACCAAGTTGTGTGCATATCCAGAACAGTACGCGTCCTATTCAATCATCAAAGCCCAGCACATCGATTCATTCTAGGATCCGTGATTTGATCAATTCTCTGCTTATTCGAAAACAACAAAACAAGATTGGGAATACATTGTTTGCAACACCTATCAGTAAGTACTTCATTTGATCTCTTTATTTACGCTATTTGTGCTAGTTATTGTTTTTACCGTAAATATGGAGTTTAAGGGATTAAGAGTCAAGCGCGGTCAAATAAAGGCACGCCTCACTCGCTTCAAAGCGTTTGTCGATTTATTTGATACGCACAGTAGTTCAATGCATGAATTAAAACTCAGGCATGACAAAATAAGTCATTTAGATGATGAACTTTATGCTGTGCAAAATATGATTGAGGAATTAGATATCGATTCAGAAGTAGAATCTTTGAAACTGCATCATCTGAATTGTTATTCTATGAGGTAATTTCAGAAGTTACTAAACTCTTGAGTATTTCGGAAGCCATGCTACAAAGAGTGTCAACCTGCGTAGGAATACAACCTCCATCGAAAATACCGAGAATTAAGCTTTCCAGCTTCGATGGCACGTTCAGTGAATGGGCTAATTTTCATGATACCTGTCAATCATTAATACATTCAAATGTTAATTTAACCAATGTAGATAAATTTCAATATCTAAAAATATGTTTACGTGGCGTTGTAGCTCGTGTTATCCAAGCTATTGCAATTTCAGAACAAAATTATGAGATAGCTTGGAATGAAATAACTGAAAGGTGTAATGACTCTGAGGGCGTAATACTTAATCATGTCAAATGTATATTTTCATTGCCAACACTGAACAAGGAATCGCATTGCTTATTACGTGAATTAATCAATGACGCGTCTAACCATCTGGAAGCTATTAAGCCTCTAGGTTACGGCAACAGTTTAGCAGACAGACTATTGATTCATATAAGAAGAGAAAAAATAGATCCTATATCACGGTGCGAATGGGAGTGTGATATTCAGGAAAAACGAGCACCTGACATTAAATATTCTTAAGTTTTCTAGACAAACAAGCTAAATTATTAGAGAAAATAGCTAATGACAAGTCAAATTCAACGGAAACAAAACAAAACAGTAGTGGTTGGCCTGATACGCGTGATACAAGATCGTATCATGCTAGTGTGAATACATACGGCTACTTCATGCTGGTGAGACAACAACATTAGCAAAACTTCGCGTAAAATTATTGATACTAGCGGGTAAAATCAGCGTAAAGCATATTTTATAAAGTTGCATATCGTGTTGGCGAGTAAATCCTAAATCAGTATTCCCACTAATGGGAGATCTACCTTCATGTAGAGTGGAGCCAATTAGGCCATGTATTCGAACTGTAATACATCAAGGAGGGTGTATATAAGCGTAAAATGTTATCAAATGCGTATGTCCCACTTTTTGTTGCCATGGCGACTAGAGCAATACATTTAGGGTTGGTAAGCAGTTTATCAACCGACGCATTCCTAGCTACATTAAACAGGTTCACGCCGCTAAGGGGAATAGTTCAAGAAATATATTCAGATAATGGTACAACGTTTGTAGGTGCGAATAATCGATTATAATCTCTACATAAATTATTTAGTAACGAAATCAATGGCAGGGAAATAATTAACAAGCTTGTTCAAAATAATATTTCTTCGAAATTTATACCACCCAGAAGTCCCAATTTTGGTTGGCTTTGGGAAGCAGGAGCACGGTCATTCAAAACACATTTGAAGCGAGCGATAGGCGAGGCACATTTAACATTTGAACAGTTTAGTATTAGCACAAATAGAGCCCATATTAAATTCCCGACCTATATCTGCCCTATCCAATGATCTAAACGATCTTTCGTGTCTTATTTTAAGACGCTGCCTGATAGGTGATGCGCTCGCTTCGGTACCATATTCAAATCTGCAGCATATAGCTACGGGACGTTTGTCTCAATGGCAACGTCTTGAGAAAATTTGGCAACATTTCTGGTAACGATGGAACGTGGAATAGGTTGCAGTATTACAGCAACGAACAAAGTGAAAGTCATCAACAGAAGCACCAATTGGACAATTTGTCCCTATTAAAGAAGATTACCTGCCACCGCTACGACGGATGCTGGGAAGAATAGTGCAGACCTATCTTGGAGCAGATCAAGTACTCAGGGTTGTGACAGTGAAAACAGTGCATGGTCAAATAAAGCGCTCAATATCGCGTGTTTGTGTAGTGCCATTTTACTTGGACAAAGAATAAGACCAATGAATGTAAATGGGCAGTTTACATTATTAATTAAGTTAAAAATATTAGGTTGCAGGAACATACTAGTTACCATATAAGTTTATTGAAATCGTCCTTTGAACGGGGGGTGCATTATGTTGGATTATGTATAAAGTGGGTTTGAATATTATAAATATGTTTCTTTCTACCTTAGGGAACGTATAAATTAATTATAAATTACTTCAATAATTCTTGTGTTAATAGAAAATAATTTGTAAATATCTGCAATTTAAAGTAACATAAATACTTTCTTTGAAATCTATTTTTAAATAAATATCCTTGAATTTGTATTAACTACCGTTGCCAAAGTTAAAGACCTTGGCTCGGGTTTAGAAATATCCTACCGAACAATGCAGGTATATATCATTATCTGGAGCTTAAGGGATTAGTTTTCCTTATACTTTTAGTCTTGTATGGGTCGGGTTGTAGATATGTTACCCTCAAGATAACAACAAGTACAAAAATAAATGCTAAATTTAACATAAATATTTTTATTAATTATTGCAGTTCAAATTAACCCTTTTATTAAATATACGATTACGAAACGCTGCATTCGCCCGAACATATGTAAACAATTTATAATTAGTGTTTTAAAATTTTTAGAGTTTTAATTATTGTGGTGACTCTTAAAGATCTTCCCATAGTTTGTTCCTATTCTTCCCTCCGATGAAGATAAATTCTTGGTCAACTATGTCATGTACGTAATTTTTCGACCAAAATTAAATAAAAGATCCTAGATCCGCTAGGCTATTTTTCATTCTAAAATGTGTATGCATAAGAGAAACAATGTTTTAGCGATAACACTAAATAAGTTAATTTACCAATTATAAATATTTACATTTGCCTATCTCCTTTCAATAAATTGTTGGTGATGCTGCAGGTTTGTAACCCTAGCATTTTCACTAATACGGAATAGACGTTTTTGGCATATCATGCATAGCTTTCTTAATTGGTGTAACTAAGCAATTTAAAGTTTATTTGTAACAAGTCTCCAATAAGAACTGAATGAAACATGACTGGATACCTTTTCACAAATAAATTTGCCAAATAACTGCATATGGTTACTTTCAGAGGTAACATGGGTGTGCTTCTTACACTGCACCAATTTTTAAAAGTAACTATAGTATACTGTATATTGAAGCAAAATGCTTATAAAGGGCAAACACAATTACTATTTATAACTTTACAAAAATTATTAGTAGCATAGAAATGTATGTTAAAGTTTGTCAGCAACAAGATTAATTACATTTTCGATAAATTGATAACTAACTAAAGAAACATTGTTAAAATCAATTTTTCATTTTCCACTTTTGACGTAAAAATAACATACACGAACTGAATACTATTATAAGCTATGGAATAACTATAAAAAAGTGATTACAAGTGATTAACTATTTTTTGTCCGTCTCGAATGTTAACAAAGGTACCTATTTATTCCAACAATGAGCACGTAACATGTTACATTGAGCATTTTTGAAAACGCGATGGGAGATCGTTATTTAGTCTACTTAGTCAGCAAGGTTTGCATGAATCAAGGAACTTTTGCTATTTATGCAAAAGTTTAACCATAGGAAAATATAGCGAGCAGAAAGGATATAAAATTCTTAACAAAGAAGACCGATAAACCATGAATTATTCACAATGAAATGATGTCCATGTCCAATCTTATAGAAGCAGAAACGAGAAATAAATTGAAGATCTAATGTTAACATATTAAACAGGGAAGATTTCTGCCGTTATAAAGCAAGTAGGAGTATCAAAATTAATGTTTTGAAAATTTTGTAAAAACATACATAATGTAACCACTCTGAACTTCGAAACTGTTTAGTCCTGAACAAAGGTCGCGCAGGTGTCAGATTTTTGAGAAAACAACTACTTTCATTCATGTCAATGGCATGCTTTGGAAAATGGCAACTGATGATGAGACATGAAAATACCAATGACACACACATAAAACAATAGTCAATGTACTTGGCATACAAAAGATGCATACATCACGAAAGATAAGGGTAACGTTTCAATCAGGAATACTAAAGAATTTCCGTGGATTGAGTACGTACATAAATGTATAAAATTCTATAAATATTCAGGAAGATAGAGAAGACATCTAACAAAACTGCGAATCTTACAAATTCGAGCACTATGGAAAGTCATACAAAAATGTGTCTACGTTCATAAAATGATCTACGTTAAGCAGGCATAGGAACTTTGTCGATTAGAAACTGTGGGAGAATCTATGCACCTAGGTTTTATTCGTACTAGAAATCTTCAATATAGATTACTGTTGTCTACCTCGTTTAGCAGCTGTTACACAATTTTAATGAATTGCTCTATTACGTTATTAATTTTCATAATTTTTGTTTGGTTTTAGGATTGAGGTAGAAAAATAGCTCTAACTGTATTGATCTTTATCTACTAGTTCAGGGTTAAGACCCTTCTAAGTAATGGCGTCTAAATTTTACAGTTCCTTATTTACTCAAAAAGAAAATTAACATAGTCTTTCTATGCAGATAGTTACATTATACCTCATCAAACTCACCAATATTATATGATTAACGACTTTGTCATATATCACCAAATAAGAAACATAAGCTTTTCGCTATATACGTTTATTTAATAAACATCAAATGAATAAATTTCAAATCAACAGTATTTTCATTTAAATCTAATGCACATAAATCTTAAAAAAAACATTTAACATTAACTACCTCCCTTCGGTTACTTCTCTACACAAACTGTTATGACAGACCGTAAACAAGTATTTACTATAATGTTATTGTTTGCATTAGAGAAAGAACTTCTGGTTGTTTAAAAGTACTTATTCAAATTAAGATATAATTTAAAAGTTAAAATAACAAGCAAGAAGCACCTTTGATTTTGTTTGTCATTTAAGTTTATAAACCGATCTGATAAATACACTTACAGTTTAAGTTGCGTTTGCATTACCTTCTATTTAAAATAGTTAGGGTTCCTTCGGACTATTCTGTTCCAGGTAGTCTGTCTTAAAAGGATTTACTTCCCTTTAAATATTCCATTCAAACTAGCGGTACTTCTATACGGTTGCGAATTTAAATGTTGAATTTAATCTCCTGTTTTATATTAGGAAAATTACACTTACGTTGACATATCTAACTTCAGGGCTTCTTAATAAAACGATCTTCCATACGTACCGCAAGTTAAGTTGGAATTTACATTTCTAACTTCAACGGATCCAAACTCGGCTAGTTCGCTTGATTAATATATCAACGTAAACTCTTGATCATGGAAAACTGACGCTTATTGCGTATTATGGTTTTTTATAACATTCGGACATCCCACTACGATATTTTCTATTACCCAATAGGCATCTTCCAAATTTCAAATTCGTGATTTCGTGCTTGAGATGGCAAACGTTAAATGTTCGTTCTAATCGCGGTTTTCTTCCTAAGCGCTTCAATGCTTTAATCCCGGTTGTTTTTTTATGATGTCAACCAATAGTGCCTCTCTTTGGCGGTATCTTTACACAAGAATTTCTGTGTAAAATGGTTCCTTGCATAATTTCATTTTACATTCCATTGCTTTGAAGTTTTACTTTTTTACATTTATTTAAATTACTCGCGATCAATTTATTACTGAGCACTTTGAAATTTGTAAAACTATTTATTTTTATAGGCTGAGAAAATTTAGTTTAATATTACTGGTTATTTTATATTACAGGAAATTATTTAGAAATTTAAATTAAATGGTAGTCTATTTAAATTTCTAATGTTAGAACAGCCTAATTATTGAATTATTCATGTGGGTGTCTAACAATACCTCCGAAAGTTTCAAAATCGACAAATTGTCACCCTATAACCCTAAACTACATGATAAATGCTTGCGGTATAATCGCATAGTGACATATAGTCAACTCAAATTAGAAGTTAATATAATATAAACGGTGCTCGAATTTTTAAAACTCGCGCTTTTTTTAGAAGTTTTCTGTATCTTCTTGAATCTTTATATTATACTAACTTCTAATTCAAATTGACTACATCTGACTATGCAATCAGATTGTATACGCCATATTTTAACTTTATATCTGCATATAAAGCCTTTTATTGGGTATAACTGAAAAGCTAAGCTTAAATTAGCGAAAACAGAAAGAGGTTATTGATACACTACTACAACATCGTTAAATAAACGTCTGATGTTGTCATCAACTAGTAACATCAACCCCAACATAATCCGATCGTGGTGCTTTTGGGCGTGTTTTCTTCAGGTCACTGATAAGAATGGTTGTCGATCTAGTTTAATGTTTTACACCTCGTTTAAATGAATTAACATACCATATATCAATAATAATAGTAGTACCGCATATTTTTCAAGCCATATTCTTATTGAGTCTTGATATTATTGCCTTTAAGTTTTGTACTCATCAAGTTATTATTAAACTAGGATCACCAATTGATCGCACATTACATTTTTATAGGTGCGTCGTATGAATATAATTCAATTACAGTAAAAGAGCGGTCTTCCTTTGCCTTCACAGAGAAATATTTCATTTCCTTAAATGGTATCTCATTATTGAAGTTTCAACTACATTACAAACTAAATAATGTATTAATTCAGATAACGCTGCACTTAGTTGTTAAATTTGCATACCAGTAAAATTGTCGAATGCATTATTTGTAACATTTCGCCCCAATTCTTAAATGAATCGCCAAATATAATCTCAATTAGTATATTTAAATAGTCGGTACAGAGTGATTAATCAAATTGTAAGAATTGGTAAAATATCATATGCACAAATATATAGCAAAATTAAAGTAATGATAAGCCCATATTAAAGTATGAAATGTAGAAACATTCTATTAATTAAAATAAATCAAGTAAGAGAAACCCATATTAAAATATGAAATATAAATAAATCAATTAAGAAGGGGTTCAAAGAAATCAAAAGAAATAAATAAAAATTTAAAACAAAATAAATTAATTAATGCAAATTTTAGTAGCTAACAATAAAACAAAATCAATATATGAAGTAGGAAACTGTAAAATGTAATGAAATATTTAAGATAGTCTTAAGCATGAAGAATTCTGTAAAATAACATGATATAAGGGGTATCCCAAAATGAATGCAAGATTTGAATATGTCGTCATTCCTGCAGTAAAGTGTTGGCAACCCTGTTAAAAGACCCATTTGATAGCTGATAGTTTAAGGTTAGTAAAAGCTGAGTGCTACACGATAGAACAACGTGTTTTAATTGTTGAGCAATATTTTAACGATAATGAAAACCGACGGCCACAGCTCAAAGATTTCGTTCAAAATATGGTCGGAATAGTGATTTAACTCCATCAACTGAGAAGAGGGTAATTGAAAGATTCAGGCAGACTGGATTAATTGGCGGTGCTAAACACACTGGTCGTCCAAAAACAAGCCGTTCAAATATCAATATCGAAGTAGTGCGTGAGGGTGTTGGTGAAAGTCCAGGAACATCAATTCGCCGTCGTGGGCAAAGATTGCAAATTTCAAGAAGCTCTCTACAATGTATGCTCACTGAATATCTGTGTCTCCATGCCTACAAAATTTATTTGACACAAAAACTGAAGTCTAATGTCTATGCACAGCGAAGAGAGTTCGTTGAATGGATTATTGAACAGCAACAAGTGGATGCCGATTTTTCGACGAAAATCATTTTCAGCGATGAAGCACATTTTACCGTAATGGTTTTGTTAATCGTCAAAATTGCCGTATTTGGGATTTAGATAACCCACATGTGATTGTCAAAAAACGACTACATCCTCAACGTGTCATTGTATGATGTAGATTTTGAGCTGGAGGAATCACTGGACCATACTTTTACGAAAATGAAACTGGTCAAACTGTGAATGTTACCGGTGATCAATATCGCGGTATGATAACACAATTATTTCTGCCTAAATTGAATGATATTCACGTGGACGGCATGTGGTTTTAACAAGACGGTGGCACATGCCATACAGCCTGTGAAACAATTGAGTTAGTGCATGAGACGTTTCCTGGCCGTGTACTCTTTAGTTTCGGTGATCAGAATTGGTCCCCTAGATCGTGTGATTTAGCACCATTTCATTTCTTTTTATAGGGTTATTTGAAGTAAAACGACTACGCCAACAAGCTCGCAAGCACGCGTGCATTGAAGGAGGAAATTAAACTCCGCATCAACGAAATCTAGCCACATTTATGCGAAATAGTCATGGAAAATTGCGACAAAAGTATGCATTTGTGCCAGCAAAGTCGTGGAGGCTATTTGCCCAGTATGTTATTCCATACATAACCCTATCCTGTGTACTTTACAATTCAATAAACAAGTAACAGTTTAAAGAAAAGAACTGTGTTTTTTATTTAATTCAAATCTTGCGTTTATTTTAGGGCACCCTTTAGAGCACAATACACATATACTCAGGGCAACATCCATCCCACAATGAAATAAATAAAATTGATCAAAATTCTTTATCAGCCCAAAATCTGGCTAATTAAGTAAGGAATGGTATAAATAGTACTATTGTAGGCAGAATAAACTTTTACTTCCCCAACCTTATCAATATATATATATATATATATATATATATATATATATATATATAT
>JAHWXV010018035.1:0-16335 GCA_024586415.1 Phrixothrix hirtus | reverse complement strand
TCGAAACGTTTAATTTTTATTAAAGATACACAGTTTTACCAAAAAATTGTTTTAATTATGAATAATAACTGTGAAAGTTTCCATAAATATTTATATAACATTATTCTTTTATTTTTGAACTTTAGTATTCATGACAAATATTGTATCCGATAACAATTATATCTGTAACATTAAGCTAATGTGCATGTAAACTTGCATAAAAAAATTAAATTAACTTCATTTCCTTCCTGCGCAGTGCTCCATTTTGGTTTTTAATCAAATTTATACTAGTTCCTCTTTTATCATGTTTAACTTAAATTATATTAAAATTTATCCTCACAAAATGAAGTTTACTAGAATTTTAGCAACGTTTTTGATTTATAATATTTAAACAATTTTCCATAATTTTTCTTTTTTGATGTAAGTATAACCTTTTTTATGTTATTAATTTAACTAAATTTACTATTGTTTATAGATTTTACAAAATTTAATATATTTATACTACTACGTATGCTTTTTGTTCACTAAAAAACTACTAAATTAATTTTTGCTGAAGAAGGGTTTGTATCCCGAAAGGTACTAACTCACAACATCTAAATAAGGAAAACAAAATATTAAAAATTCTGAAATATCTTTTCGTATTTTAATATATAACTTAAAACTGTAGTTTTTATTCCTGAAGAAATCCAATGATCTACTTTACAAAAGCCAAAATCAAACTATCATAAGCTTCTATATAATTTATCATTCTTATTATGTGGATTTATACCTAGTTTTGGGCATAAACATTATATACTATCTACATTAATAGGTAATCGTGTGTTAGACAACGTAACTAAACACTTATTTTGTAAATTTAAATTTGTTAATCAATTTATTTAAGAAGTATGCTTGATTGATTGCTTTTTTTAACCAGACAATGTTATGCATATGTTATATTAAGGATAGGAAAAATGTTTAGTCTTCTGCAACGTAATAAAGGCTCCATCTATTTTTTGTTCCATTAAGTTTAATGCTTAGGTTCAAAAATGATTTAAAAAGTGCATATTGTTTTGTCCAAAATTAAACATGATTATTCTAAAGATGTAATATATTGCACTAATACGAAGAAATTCCTTCTAATTATTCTTAGGAAAAAGTAGTATTTGCAGTGTATTAAAAAATTATAATTTACTTTTGGCTTAAGGGTAAAATACAAAATAAATTACTTTAATAAATTACTTTAACAAAAAAAAAATTATTAAATTAAAATATCAGCCATTAATTTTAGTCAACAAATAGAGATTAAGGTAGTATGGTATCCTATAACCTTATTTGTATTTGATGTTGCTTTATTTGGATGTTTCAGATTGACGAATTATTAAATAATAGCTTAAATTTCTAACTAAATAAACTCCATCGTCAGAATTAAAAATATGGTTGTTATAATATAAATATAAGGTAAGTGGATCTAAAACTAGGTAGGATATTGTGATAGAGTTGTTAATGTTTGACTAATATACTTACATCAAAATGAAATTCTTAAATACCATTTATACAACAAATACTAATAAACTACTACTACTAAACTACTAATAAACCTATAGGATATTATACTGTCGCATTCTTTATTAATTATCCAATATTAATAATAGTTTATATTCTAAGTATTTTACACCCAAGTGAAATGCAAATTATAATTTTTAATGCACTATAGGTAAATAATTCAGTGAAATAACTTATTCTATGCCTAACCTCTATGAAAGAATGAATCATATTCTTAATACTATTATTGAGAGTTAGCTGGAGCGGTGAAATTCGCAGGATAGTTAGCAAGGTATCTTTGCTCTGACCATCAGTATATATGGTAAAATTTATCTCTTACTTGTAGACTATACAAGACCAAGTAGGATTGACTTAAGTTATAAAACTCGAATGTTTTTATTATAGTATTTACATGCTTATATACAAATTCGGTGTGTCCCGTGATTGAACTAAATTTACAATGTTCACATACATGTTTTAGTTTTAATGTGTATTTACTACATTTTTGTGATAATTGAGTTTAATTATCTAATTATCTAATATCCAAAGGAACGAGTTCATATTTCGGCATGATTGTGACAAATATGCTACACATGAGAACTATGCTATCCAAACTACAAGCGTTTTGCTTCCAACTATTGAGGTTTGCTTCATATAGTTAAACAATGCATCAAATCATTGTTTGCTATTACAATTGCCGTAATAGATTACTAATTCAAGTAAATATGGTTCCCTTTTGACTATAATAATTTTTGTTGTTGGAGGTTATTACTTTTTCTTACAGTATATATAGTATATACATTATACAGGGTAAGTTGTTCTCGGTTAAAAATTTAGATGTCCAATTTTCAGTGGCAATGCACGCTATCGGGTACCCTGAGTTCGAAAAATATGTTTTTGGGAATTTCTATGTATGTGTGTGTGTGTGTGTGTGTGTGTGTGTGTGTGTGTGTGTATGTGTATGTGCGTGGTCTAAAACTAAACGCAGATTCGTGAAAAATATATATTTGAGTTTATTAACTTCATGATACGTCCTTATAAGAATTTTGTTAAAATCGTATGACAGAAAGTGTCACTATATTTTTGCGAATTTCCCGAAAACATCTCCAAGAAGCTCTAAGCTGAAGTGAGTTATCGAGGAAAATCTTTAGAGTAAAGTAGTGTTTCCTATGGCAAGTTAATTGGATGGGCAACCGGTGTAGTTATCGTTCTCAAAATGAATATAAATCAATATTTTAATGATTTCTGTACATTATTTAAATACCCAATTATTTTTCATTTAAATTTATAAATTAGTTTTGCTCTCAATTACACTGCGCTCACGCGCACGTGCAGAAGCACACCCAGAAACACGCGCACGCGCGCGCGCGCACACACACACACACACACACACACACACACACACACACACACCTCACATACACGGGCAAGGAAAGTTACTAATGTGAGTAATTTCAAATTGAATTTAAAACGGTTAAGAGAAAATTATGTGTTCTCGCGCCAGATTTCCTTTTATCTAATTTTCACTTATGAAAGCGTATATATGTTTATACAGTCAATAATTAGCTTTCTTAGATCAGATTTCTAGTTCAAGTTTAATACAATTCTTATTGTCCTTAAGATTTAGTTGCTATTTATATACCTCTCTAAACTTAAAGTTATTATATATTTAATCCCATTATTTATATAACTTTGATTAAATGTTCATTTAATTTCATTTCGAGTCCTACAATTGACTGCTTATCGCTGTCACGAATTATCATACACCTGCTGGCCGTGTTCCTATTTTTAATTTTATTTTCTCTTACCTATATGAAATATAAGGTAAAATAGAAAGTATTGTTTTCGACCAAAATTTACGATATCGAAATTTTAATGTAAGTACCCGTTTTCAGGTCCCCTGTGGTATGTGTGTGTGTGTTTGTGTGCGTGTGCATGTACGAGTTCGTGTGCGTTTGCGTGTGCGGGAACGCGTGGCCATGCGCGTGCGGGTGCGTGTGAGCGCGCGCATTCGCGTGCGCATGTGTGTGAGCGTGCGCGTGCGATTGCGTGAGCTCGTGCGTGTGCACGAACGTATGCGTGAGCGTGCGTGAGCGTGTGCGTGAACGTGTGCGTGAGCGTGTGCGTGAGCGTGTACATGAGCGTGTGCGTGAGCGTGTACGTGAGCGTGTGCATGTGCATGAGCGTGTGCGTGTGCGAGTGCGTAAGCGCGTGCCTGCGTACAATAATTGCGTGCGTGGGTACGTGCGTGCGTGCGTGCGTGCGTGCGTGCGTGTGTGCGTGCGTGCGTGTGTGTGTGCGTGCGTGCGTACGTGCGTGTGTACGTGCGTGCGTGCGCACGTGCGTGTGTGCGTACGTGCGCACGGGAGTGCGCGTGTGCGTGCAAGTGGGCGTGCTCGTGCGCATGCACGTGCGCTTGGGCGTGAGCGTGCCTGTGCGTGTGCTCGTGAGTATTTGTGCGTTTGTGGGAGCGCGCGGAGGCGTGTGGGCGAGTATGGGTTTGGGCGTATGTGCATGTGTGCGTTTGTGAGCGAGTGCGTGCGTGCGAGCGTGCTGGCGTGCGTGCGTTCACTCGTACGTGCGTACGTGCGTACTTGCGTGGGCGCGTGAGTGCGTGGGTGCTTGCAACTGCGCTTGCGTGCTTGCGAGTGTGCGTGAGTTAGTGCGTGCGCGTGCCGTTGTACGTGCGCGCGTCTGCGCTTGCGAGCGCGTATGTGTGTGTGCTTGTGGACGTGCTCGCGCACGTGTGTATGAGAGAGTGCATACGTGCGTGCGTGCGTGCGTGCTTGCGTGCGTGCGTGCATGCGTGCTTGCGTGCGTGCGAGTGAGCGGGCATGCGTGCATGCGTACGTGCGTGCGCATGCCCATGCACGTGTGCGTGCGCATGCTCTTGCGAACGTTTGTGTTAGCGTTTGCGGGCTCACGCGCGCCCGTTTGTGCCAGTGTGAGTGTGTGCGCGTGTATTTGTGCGCGTGTGCGTGTATACGCGTGTGCGTGCGTGCGTGAGTGAGTGCGTGCGTGCTTGCGTTTGTGTGTGTGTATGTCTGTGACCGCGATAGCTCGAAAACCAAAAGTCCTAGAATAACAAAATATATATTTGAGTTTGTATCCAGCGTCGCACGTGGCTTCGGCAGTTTAACTACAATCGATAAACCGGAAGTGCCACTTTACTCTTGTCATTTTTTGGTTTTTTGGGATTTTTTCAAAATCGGCTGCAACGATTTTTTTAAATTTACTATGTTGCTTAGAAACCCAACGCTGTTTAATATAATCTAGGCGCTGTTCCATAAAATTTTCCATAAGATGAATGACAGAAAGTATTTTTGCTGTTAAATCTGATTAAAATAACTATGCAACTAAAAATCTTAGCTTAATGAAAATTTATATTTAAGGTTACAGCCATTTTGTTGTGCTAAATCGAGAATTTGGTTAAAATTTAGTAACCGAAAGTACCACCTTATCTCTGTCATGTTTAGATATTTTACGAATTTTTGGTTTATCGACATTTTCTCGAAACCAGCCGTAAAGAATTTTTTTAAATTTATTGCATTTCTTTAGCATTTATGAGCATTTCATATAATGTTGGTTGTTACTCACAAAGTTTTCTGTAAATGAAGTAACCGGAAGTACTGTTGCTGTTAACTCAGAATATAATAACTATGAAACTAAATGTCCTAACTAAACTATATTTATATTGGCGTCACAAACGCCTTTTTCTGCAAATTCAGAAATTTAGTTAAAATCGAATAACTGCAAGTACTACTTTATTTCTGTCATTTTTAGATAACTTCCGAATTCTTCATTCTCGTGGTTTCTCGAAGTTGACTATAACGGTTTTTTTTAAACTTCGATATTTCTTAGATACTTAATGTAGCTTTATTTTAAGCAAGCAGTTTCTCTAATAAATTTTTGATAATTGAATAACCAGAAGTACTTGGAGTATTAGTTGTGAACAACGTTTCTCAAAATGTAATCATTATATAAAGATCAAAAGCTATATTTATGTTTTATACCGTCTGTAAATGAAGCGACAAGAATTTAGTTAAAATTAATTGGCTGGAAGTGCCACTTTATTTTTGCGGCTTTTAAGTTTTTTGCGATTTTCTCGAAAACGTTTTTAACATTTTTTTTAAACTTGCTACGGTTCTTGTGTCCTTCATGTCTTTTTACGTTAGCTTAGAGGTTTTCCAGAAAACAAGCGTTGAAGCGAGTTATTAGAGAAAATCTCTGTAGTTAAGCGGGGTTTTGCGCATCCAGTAACTTGGATGGGTGACCGTTACAATTATCGTTCCCAAAATAGACGTAAATGATATTTTAATTATTTGTAAACATTTGCATATTTGTATACATATGCACGTAAGAGAAAGTCGTGTGTTGTCTCACACCAAATTTTATTTAATTGTTATCAAGGGGCACACGTGTAACCTTTTCAAGGGTTTGAACATCTATGTTGCGTCATACACATACGTTAAGTGAACCTAAGGTTCCTGTGACAGGCTCCTTCCAAAAAACTTTTATAAGTCTCACCAATATCGAACAAGAAATGCATATCAATCTTATTAATTCTACGGCCGAATATTGGGTTGCTAAGTAGAAGCGCAAATTGCGAAGTGCTTTAGTCATCTCAATAAGAAGAATTCAATTTTGTCTTAAACATCGATATCAATAAGCATCTTGGTACTGCTTGCCGCAAAACCAATCAATACTATGATTTATGTTGTTACTCTGCTGCATTAGGTTTAGGTGATTCCGTGTGGAGAAAAGTTCCGTCATATGGGATGATTCAAAAGCCCCTTCAGCCAAGGTAGCCTATGCGTTAATTTCTTCAGTATGAAATACAATGTGTTCTTGCATAATTCGAAGTATCTGATCATTTGGACTTACCTAAAGGTATTTGGTACGCCAAACACCTAAAATCGTGCCCTTCAGTGGATTACATCCTTTTGTTTCTTTGGGTTACTTCTGCTTTATTAGTGTGGCCTACTAGTTCTTAGGAAAGTACCACGTGGTGTGGATCTTCTGAAACCCTGATTATCCTAATGAACTAATGAACTTCGTGACACACATCGATTTATTCTTTGCTATTTTCTATCAACTATTATATATAAACTTTCAGAGTATGGTTTCAACAAATGTGGGATTTCTTCCTCCTTTCCTTTGAGCATTAACCATTTTCTTTGTCCTTTTCTCGATTTTAACTTTTTGATTTACTACAAGTTCCCGCTATTGGTCTTGTATACATGTGTGTATGAATGTATAACAGGTGCTTCCCTTTGTACTTAACCCATCTGCTTTCTAGCGCCTTTTTCACGCATCAGCAAAGCCTGTTTGTGGATTGGGCTGAAATTAACCTTTGTTTTCTATTAGACATTTCGTGTTATTTTATCAGTGAACTGTACTAGACTACATCGGGGGTACATTCTCGTGCCTACTTCGTTGGATACTTGTAGGCGGAGAGCAAATTGGACGGTCTACAAATTGTAATTAACGTATCACATCGAATTTTACTATCTAGTTTTGAGGCAACTTGTTTAGCTAAATGCAATCTTTAACTTCTCTCGCAAGTGTGGGCATGGGAGATATTCCCATTTTTTCGTTTTCAGTATGCTACCTTTGGTTTGAAATTGATTATACTTTTCTTCTTGAGTACGATGCATTTAAAATTTTAAGACTAATGACTAGAAGCTCCAGTTTGACACAGCCGCTTCACGAATGATCACGCTTATCAACCAATTTTGCACTATTCTAGGTCTTGCAGTGTTTTATGAAGTTTTAATTTTTAGGGTCCTAAGCCCTCGCGTCAAATTGGTGATTCTGGGCGTGTTTATACACTAACCTTTGGTATTTATTGCCATCGTAGCTTTAATTCGACTTGTAGTCTTAATATTTCTGATATTGACCCTTTCGCGTTTTAGCCGTTTTTGAAATTTTCTACCAAATTATTCACTTTATTATAATACTCCCTGGTGATGATGAATAGAGTATAAAAGCGAAATGTTCATAAAATATGTTCAATACCGTCTTCAATTAAATTCTAAACAGTTAAATAATGTTAAAAACCCATAATACTAATGAAATATATTGAAACGGAATATTATTTGTGCTGATAGCATTTGTTACTTGTAAAAATCTGCAATTTTGGCATGCTAATACCGAAAACATCAACTTCAAAGTTCGGATTTCTAGATGGTGTAATACGTCATATACACGTCTCTATGACTTGACCTTATCAAAATTGCCAATCATATAAAAGTTTTCAATCTTTTGCGTTAAGCGTATTTAGTGTTAAATCCATTAACTGCACATCAATTAGGTAAAAATTAAGAAATATATGTTAGATGGTTTCCAAACTAATGCGTTAGTTGTTTTGCTTTAGATACCCCAAGGTGCATGTACGTACGATACACAAGTATCTAAAAGGTACGCTAGTGATTACTTAGAGAAAGTGTTATGGTTCGCTTAGATGGTAGTAGTGTTTGCTGTTATCGATGGTCATAAACTGTACGGAACGGTATTATGAATCAAACTGATGTTTGAATCTATTAATAAAGTTCATCAATGCTCATTTAACATTGCTAAATTTGTAAATACTAATTAATATCGTGCGCTAATACAAGCTCTCTGTAGGAATATGCGGAGCTGTTGCTTAACCGACAACGTCCAAAGTTCTCGCTTTTTATACTAGAATCGTAATCTAGGGAATGACACGCCATTTTGAACCTTATACTTAAATTATGCTCCAATGATATAACTAAGCGAGGTAGAAGATATTTTTCCATTTTAAAGTACTGTAAACAAATCAAGATAAAGATGTCCCAATTAGCGGTGACAATTAATGATTTATTAATTACTCATACACTAAGCATTAGATCCTTAAAATATTATGTAGTTGTGCAAAACTCTTCGTTAAAAATACAATTTTTTAAATTTCTTGACAATCAGAATAGCCAGGAATTGATTACAAACGATTGTAATAAATTAGAAATTATCGACTTTACGGTAGATATACAATGTAGATGAGGTCTCCTGTAACCTTACTAAAAGTTTGCTTAAATGTTTACATTTTATATAACGGTTACACAGAAAAATACTAAATAAACAATTTATCACAAATTAAAGGAAAATAAATTAGTATAAACCGAAAATTTATTAGTTATTTCATCTACAAAAAGAAACTAATATTTAATCTATACTAAATATTTAAAAACAGAGAATTAGTTTAGTAGGTGTGGAACCTCATATAACACGTGTTCTATCTGTTGACATAAAAATAGGGCTACTTGTAGATAATCATTTATGTAGAAGTTTTACTAAGCCATAAAGAATGTCCCATTGGTAGTGTATGATATAATTTTTAAATGAAACATTTATTTTTTTAAGAAAAGTGTGCCACTTAATTTCTTTGTAAAGTGGACACCCTGCGATTATGTCTATCTGTTTTCCAAAATTGTCTACCATTTACCATACTTTGAATGTCTACTAGAGTTCCAGAATAGATATTCTTTACCTCCGTCGTAATTGGTCGTTTGCTTTGAGAGTGGTGTGCCGCTTTGCGGTATTTCCGGTAGATCGGTGTTGTTTAATAACCGAAGATTTCTAGCATCTCCGGTAGTTTGCTTATTATACAAGCTATCCCCTCAGTAAACGTGGTGGCTTATTTTGTGGCGTTGACTGTTATGTGACCTATCTTTAGGACTTGGTCGACGCTGATTTTGTTGGAGGCGTGGCTCTCTTCGTTTACGGGTACCGCTGGATTCTTGACAAAGCTTGCATTGAAAACTCCCATATGTGCACGATTTGTCGTTGTTATAAGTGCTGCTGCCTCTGATTTTCGCAGCTTTGGAAACTACGGACAAGCTCTATAGTTCGCAGTGTGGTCGGCTCCGTAATTTGCATATGGAAGTGTTTCGCGGCTTTTCGCATTTCTCGCTTGGATGATCTTACACTCCACGCAGATCGGTGTCGCACTGCATTTTCGCCGAGTGTGCCCATGTTTTAGGCACCGGTGGCACTGTATGGATTGTCTTTTTTGGCGCCAAAACTCCACGGTAATCATTAGGCTGAATATTCTTTAGGCCGTACACCTTTTCTCCCTCTAGCGACTTCTGAAGTTCTATGTATACGAGCGCCATCCTGATCTATTCCGCTCCTTTGCGCATCTTCTTCCTTGCTGAAGGTGGGGACGCCTCGAATTATCACCTGCAACAGTTTATCTTCCGGTAAGGTATATGTATGTTATTGAAGACCTTCTTCTGTTAAGAATTTTGTAATCCCCCTGTAGTTCTCTGCTGTTTCTATCTTTATCCCCAGGTTGATATTTTGGGCCTTGGCGATTTTAAGGACTTTACTTGCTAGTGCTTGGCAGACTGATGCCCATTTGTCTGCCTGCCTCAGAATGACGGGTGGAATATTGCTCCGCCTAGTTGGAGTGGATACCGGCTCTGGTTGCGCCTCTGTGACTAGCAGCTCGAATCTGTTTTGCATTTTGACATTCAGTGCTTGTTTGGCTTCGGTGTGTTTTGCTGAAGCTGTTCTTTTCCGGTTCGCTTTCTTAAATCATTCATTGTCGGTGTCCGCATCTGTCGAGGAGTACCTGATTTATTCCTACAGGAATTGAGTGGCCACCTTGGCCGCCACGTTTTTCTTAAATACTCCCGAAGAATATCTTCGGCTTCGTTTGCTGCCGCTTTCGGATGGTTTCCCGCCAGTTTGAGGATGTGGTCCGGAAGGTTTCTTATTATCATCTGAAGGCCTCGGAGGTTTATTTGGGTTAATATCATCAACCCATTCTAGTAAGCCGACTAAGCCGTCGCGCGTGGCAGCATCTAGCGCATCACTGGATGACTTCTTGGTTAATATTAAACATTTATTGCAAACGTTACCAGAGTGGCAGTTGATACTGCAACCGTACCACCGCTGTTAAACCGAAGAGGCCTAAGTTACAGTATCAGTCGATCGGCAGGAGCAAACGGAAACCGCTAGCGCACTTCTCGAGAGCTAAATGTGGACCCTCTAATCTGCCTGCCAAAATTGTTATCGTACACCAGTACTCTTTTCACTGAATGTTAGGTAACATACGGTTCAATCTCGCCAATCACGTGTTAGATCTCAGCCATGAATTCGCGAATCGTTTGTGACTTACTGTCGTAAACATGGGATTTCACAATATCCCATAAAAAAGTCACCCGGAGACATATCGCACGATCTAACTGGCTAATTGACATTTACGTATCAGTAGATAACACAGTCTGAAAATTGTTGGTGCAGCAGTTCGATCGATACTCTAACAGTATAAGTCTGTTATTATATATCATTAACGAGTGTCGTTTTCGATAACCGCATTTCTCCTGTCATTTTCGTAAAGGCACCAGATATGGACTCTTTCAGGATGCATCCGTTTCTCTGAGATCTCTTGAAGATTGCTTGCTCACCAGGATCCCTTGAAATAATTATATTGCATAAAGCTATCTGACTCAAATAGTTCCATTTTCATGGTGAAATGAAAACTAAGGTTATCATTCCCGCCTACAGAACTTTAATTTGAAATCCTACATAACAAGCTAAATGGCCTCTGTATTTCTTAGTCTTATTACATTTTAATAAGTTATGATTAATGATTGAAAGTATTGTATTCATATTCTGATAGCCTTTATTAACAAGGAGGATTACCTAACCCGGAAATTCAAAACATACAGAAAGTCCGTGTACAAATAAAGCAGTCCATTCAAAGCACAAAACCATTTTCCGTTCGGGTTAGAAAGGGTGAAAGCACCATTTGAAAAAAATTCGCATTTTTATTTTTCTCAGAATAACTTGTGAACCATGAAAGATATTGAAGAAGAGTTAACACAGAAGTTGTTTACCCTTTTTCCGTCTATCAAATTGCGTATAGAGATATGTTGACAAATCCCCTTTTTCTTAATTGCTCCTCCCCTACTCTTAACATTACATTTTTGGATGTTCTAAATTTATAAAAAAACTGCTTTTCGTAACTTCTTTTCATAAATCGTAATTAATTTACACATTTATTTTGGTTTTTATTAGAAAAATATTTTTGGGAATTTGATGATCGGTTTAGCAAATTTCATAATTAAAATAGCTACGTAAAATGTTTTAGTTATTATAAGCAGTTTTGGACCACTTTCAATTATTTCTTCAAGACAATATACACTTACAAATGTATTCAAAGTAAAATGAAATGAAATTAAGGACTATATTGATCATAACAACAGTAACATGGTAAAATGATGCAACTGATACCCTTGTTGTGCAATATCGATTCGGTACATACCAATAGGTTACGTAATCGCGTGCAAGGGTTAATATAAATATCCTTGAAGAGAGGTATATATCTCACAATTATTTCCAGTCTTATTTTCTACAGCAACCAGTCAAATGAAAAAGTCACTTATTAGTGTTTGATACACTTTTTTCTTATAATGACGTCCATTAGTATACCAAAGATAATAAATATGTTAGCGACTACTGCGAGTATCACACAGACGTCTGTAACAGCACTCAAAACTGAAGTGCATAATGAAATTCGCAATATTCTACAAAATTATCAAAATGTTTATTCGGTACCATCATTTGAACATGATTATGTGCTTGATTTTGCCGACCCATCAGAATCAAATGAAGTACAAATGATAGAGCATAATATAGCTGAAAAAGACGAAGAAGATAGTAGTTTAAACCATAAGAATGCACTTTCGATGGTGAAGGTGGAAAAATCAATTTAAACTATAAAAGGAAAGCAGTAGAATGTTAAAATTCTGGAAAAAGGGTACGTCGATCTTTCAATGGCGTAGAAGTATGCTTTCGAGAAGTAAAATCATACTAAAAATTATACACCTGCGAATAGAGTATAGAATAAGGTGATAAAATCAAATTTATTACAACAAACGTTTTACAAAAATTTTAAGAATCTTCTGAGACAAGAGCTATTATCCACGTTATGAACTTCAGATTATGGGCCTTGAGGCGAAAGACCAAGTGAATCTACCCCGATTTCAAGGCAAGCAAAAAGGTGGATATGGAAATTCAAGAGGGTGCGTCGAATTGCTTCCTGGAGGATAACAATATGCAGAACACGATCAACGCTTCAAAATATAGACGAACTACAAAACCTCGCAAAGACGTCTGTTTCAATTCTAAGATCGAACATCCTAGCTGTCTGGGTTGAGGAAATTTGTAATGCTAACGAGAGTGCTTTCAATGTTGAAATACATTCTGGGCGAACATTGGCGAGATCACGGCAGAAAAGTGTCGAAGCGATGGTACAAACAATTTCTTCTATAATAAATAGCTACACTATAATGGCTATTATTTCAGAAAGCGGACGTCTTCTATCACCACTCTATGTGATTTTGAAGGAGTCTATAGGAACATTTGGCTGAAGCAACTTTATTCTGTCCAGATAACATTTATATCCGAACATCAACATCAAGTAAACTCACGTCTGAACATTTTAAAATTTGGTTCAGCGAAGCGTATATACCAAATACAGCCCATAAGGGCGAGCTACTCCTCGAACTTTGAATGGGACACTGCCCAAACCAGCTACAACAGTTGATATCACAAGATAATGAAGTACAATTTTCAACCAAGCCCAAAAAACATAACGGGCATCACTCATTTGGAAAAACTTTGTACGAACATTTTCAGATAATGTATTTCTACTAGAAGAAGATGTCAATTTGCATTTGTGTAATGCCATAATTAAATTACAATCACTAACTCACAACCAGCTTTCTTCGCCTAGATTCTTTTCCAACATGCTTGGTTTAAAAGTGAATATTTACAATTTCATCCCGGCGAATTTCGGAATTCTGTGGGATTTTGATATCTTAAGAATGAAAAAACATATATCCAAATGTAGTAGTTGTGCAAATGCTGTTTTTATGCACTGTGAATGATGTAGCAACTATTTATGTTTTAACCATTTCTATGAAGAATATCAATACTGCACCAATTAAAATCCCTGATTTCTAGTGTATTTTACCG
Organism: Phrixothrix hirtus; assembly: GCA_024586415.1. NCBI lineage: Eukaryota > Metazoa > Arthropoda > Insecta > Coleoptera > Phengodidae > Phrixothrix > Phrixothrix hirtus. Next base: position 2,826 of record JAHWXV010018035.1, on the reverse strand, counting down.
TTTTCCATTATAACTTTTGAGGTATGCCCACTCAGTAAAACATATATGTATGTATGTATGTATAAGTAATTAACGCTAATGGAGTATAATAATTAAGCAAAATTAATTAAATATATTTTTTCATTCTAATTAGGCTGCAATATCTTATTTATCATATCGTTTAAAAATAAAAACAATACTTCAAGTGTCCATAAAATAGAATGCATAAATTGATTATAATTTATGAAAAGAGATTGCGAAGAGGTATTCTATTAGAAATTTAAAACACCCAAAAATGCAATTTTAAGAATCGGAGGAGGGGTAATTAAGAAAAAAAGGATTTCTCTACATATCTCTATATGAAACTTTATAGGCGCAAAAAGGACGAACAACTTTTGTTTTAACTCTTTTTCAATGTCTTTCATGGTTCACAAGTTACTCCGCGAAAAAGAGAAATGTGCATTTTTTTCAAATGGGGAGGGGGGGCGTTTTTCAAGGGGTGGATTCACCCTTCCAAACCGAAATTTAGCACAAACCTAAAATAGTTTTTTGCTTTGAATGGGCCGCTTTATTTGTACACAAACTTCTAGAATGTTTTGAATTTCCGGATTGGCTAACCTTCCTTGTAAGTTTAGACAACTGAATTTATAGCCATGCTTTAGAGGCACTTGAATGGTCTTAGGTTTGTGATAAACTACTAGTAAGTAATGTATTTAAAATCAAAAAATCGTTTAACGATAATAATATCTGTGATGCAGTTATTATGATTCAGATTTAAGGACACCTTGTATAAAAATTGCCGCAGACATTATAGCACTTAGATGTACGCTAATTCAATGTACAAGTTAACCTTAAAGAGGTGCTAAGTTTGCAACTGGTCAGTAGGTATATACTAAATTACAAAGTAATGTTGCCAAAATTTCACGATTATATGGCTGTTGCGAGTTTAACAACAAGGAAGGCATTTTAAATATTTATTGGTGTAAAAATGCAAATAATTAAGGTTAAAATATTTTACTTTATTGTAGTTGAAATTTAGTATAAAATACAAAAACCATTTTTTAATTTAAACCTCATTTTGTCTCTAAACCTTACCGACCCAATCAGTTGGGATATTTTATAAGAATAAAATTCCAATACCTTGCGACAGATTTACAAAAAAAATTACAATTTCACAAGAATTTATAAACGTAGCAATATTATTGAGGCAAATCTGAAAAATCTATACCTTTCAAATGCAAATCTTAACGGCAGCCTATTTAAAGCTTCGGAATATAATGCAACATCAATCTAGTACTGAAGCTTTTGAGTCTAAAGTTCCAATTCAAACTTGGTAAGTATCTTCAATACCGAAACATGACTTATTGAACTGCTTATTTAAGGTGCAACTTAATATTCCGGTAAGATTGTTAGGTTAAAATTCTTCATCAAAAGTAAAATAATACTGCTTAAAGCTAAAAATAAACAAATATTTCGATTAACTTTCTTATCATAAAGTTAAACTGAAAACTTGGTATCAAATTCGCATGCAGGGTTTCTTTACAATTTGTAAGAATGTAGGAATTTGCAGGAGTACAACTCAGTATTTTTGATGAAAGGAAATCCTTAATTTTTACGAAAACGTTTCAACTTAATTTATGATCAATAAAACCCACAAATCACTGTAACAGTATTATAGTCTAAGAACACAGCTAATTATAAATAAAATTAGTCTACTATATGCTTTTAAACATATTGTCTTAATAAAATCAGTTGGCCTTAGCACTGATATTTATAAAAGATTAATTTTGAGAACATAAGTAAATCGCATTCTGAAAACATACATGTAACGGACTTTAACACGCCATTATAAATCATTAGTTGACCTACCTGTCACATTGATCGTCGATACAAAATTTACTAAGGATTCTAAGTAAACCATCTTACTTAATGTTAGTTGTTTACATTGCTGACGTTTTTTTTTCTTACTTAATTTATTATGCGTTTATATACGTTTATATTTAGTTGACTTTTTTGTTGAGATAATGTACAATTCGTAATATTTTAGATCCTGTAGTATTTAGAGTATTGTTTCTTATTGCTATATTTAAACATCAGTTCTAGGTATTTACCTGATTACGATGTCATCTTAGTTTTTTAAAGTTCCAATTTTATAGACCTGATGTTGAAGTAAATCATTAGTCACCAAATGCAGGTTAAAGCTTTTAGTATTTTCATATACTTTCTGACAGAAGAAATAATTCTATTCAATTATATAGCGTTCCACTAAAATCAGTGTAGGTCTGTTTTTACCTTTTTAACTAAAATGTGACAGATTGTGAGGGAAGAAAAAGAGAAAGATGGAGAGAGGGGGCGTGTCGTAGTTTTATTTAAAATATGATATAAATAATTATCTACCTTAATTTGTTTTCATAATTAGCCTTGCTAAAATGTCAGAATGTTCTAATTACTTATTCGTATTTATGAGGGCCAGTCACATGATGCAGAGGAGATTATCCAGCCAGTTTGGCATGTGTCTAAAAATGAAAGAAGGTGAGCGTGTGTGTGCGTGTTTGTGCGGGTGCGCTATTGAGTGAGTGCAAGCGTAGATTCGTATATGACTATATGCATGAATAATTGTGTACCACCATGTTCCTGTGCTTTTGTGATTGTGTACGTGCGTGCGTGCATGTGTACGTGTGCGCATCTATGTTTGTGCACGTGGACACGCGTGATTGCGTGCGTGCGTATGTAATTCCGTGGGTAGATGCGCGAGTATGTACGTGTACATGTTTGTGTGAGTGCCTCTATGGGCGCGTATATTGTAATCAAATGTTCAAAATGCAGAGTTGTTGTTCAAAATGCGCT
>JAHWXV010018001.1:0-22890 GCA_024586415.1 Phrixothrix hirtus | reverse complement strand
GAAAAATTCAATATCTTCTTATTCTTGTCCTTAGTTGAGATTTATTATCAAGGACCCGCATTTATTAAACATAGACTCTATGTAATAAGACGTACCTTTTATTTATATTAGAATTAAGGAAAAGTAAAACAGCTTTAATTAACAATAGCATAAGCTATGCAATAAGCGTACACGTTTTCCAAATGAAAAAAATACTTGAATACAAATAATTTTAATATAATTTATTTAGTGTAGATTATAATGTTGATAATAAGAGATGTAACAATGGCAATTTCATTGACGTTTCATTGTATTATAGTGAAAGCTGGGCGTGTTTCATTTACCCCTTTGTCTATTCGAATCCCACATTGCGAGCCCAATAATGTAGTACGATTCTCTTATTTAGAAACTAATTGGGGAATATTCTACATTTCCTAAATTCTATAGAACATTTTTGTGAAGTATAATTAATATTCTCCAAAACTTATAAAATTACATAAAATTAACCTAAAGATCAATAACTATGATAAATGCGCCATTTCTGTTATTTTTCACTTTGTTTTTATTTTTACAACGCGGGCTGAAATGAATACCCTCTACAGAAATATAATACAACCAAATAGAGTTGCTGACTTGCTTTTCTATTGAATAAGTATAAGTCGTGTTACTAAGAAGATAAATCTGTTTTCAAACCAAATATATTAACATAAAGTTTTGTGATCGGAAACAAAACCATCTACCAAAGTATGGAGTAGTCATTCCTTTTAAGAACGCTAATATTTTTAAACTTAATATAAAAATTAGCGAACGTATTTCACCTTTTTGTAAAATGTATCTACTAATTAAAAGGTCATCAGGACTAATTAAAACCTCAAACCATGTGTTTGCACACTATTAAATTAATCCGTCATATTATTTTAAAAGTCATATTGAATTTTTGTATGTGTGATATTTTCGAGTAGAGAAGTATTTCTGAATGTAAATATTTCTTCATTTCTCATTGCGGGAATATAAGCTTGATAATTCCAACTAAAACATTTCTAAACGTTCCAGAACATGATAAACGATGTTATTATGGATTAAATCAACCAGACAAACATCCTGATACTTAGTCAAAGCTTATTTAACTTACTGTAAAGATCACTTTATTGCAAATGGGTAGTTTACAACAAAATAAAAAATAAATGTAGGTAGACATTTATAATATTCATAAATATCAATTGATATGTGATATTAAAGGAAGGGAAAGTTCCCTCGATTCAGGAAAGTAAACTAGTAGTAGCAAAAAATCACTGAAATATGTAATCGCTTTTGCCAAACAAATTACAGATACAACAATAAAAAGGGTTTCCAGAAAATTGGGTTTTTTAACAACAGCAGTAATCTCAAAAGAAGAGCTTTATATACTCAAACTTCACTGAATTACTTTGTAACCATGATTATGTTTCAAATTTAATTTATTTTATTTTAATCAAACCCACTTGAAACGTGCTAGGGTATAACGAAATCTCATTTTCAGTGAATAGTCATTAATTAAAGATTTCAATTAGTAACATTTTTCCGAAACAACGCGTAAAGCTTGAAACACTTAGCCTTTCCAGTATACATAACAAAGAAAGCAATATCTACAAATAAATATGTTTGGATGTTTACGTTTTTTGCTCTGCTTTTATTGAATATGTTTTTAACATGTAACTCGAACAATTCTCTAAAATGGAAAACATTTCAAATTTCTATTTACACCAATTTCTGAAACGGTCAATTTGTTATGAACGTCAAAGGCTATGATAAAGCAAATTTATATTACAGATTAGTAATATAATCAATATTTTCGGATTATAGTATGTGATTTTTAGAGTTCAATTTTATGTACATGATATTACAGAAAAATGTATACTTTTAAAAGGCGGCTGCTCTTAAGAATTGACGATGGTATTTTAGAAATTGTGATCAAATAAATATTAAATATTCTAACAGCTTACAGGATTATTTATTTTATAAATGTAAATGTTTTTAATGAGCAATTTATAAAATTCCAACCATTATATATTTACTTCTGGCATTTGAAAAATAAGAATCGACGGCTTGTAAAAGAAAAACGAAAGATAAAATGAAGTATCTCATAATTCTTTCAGACATACATCCTAACGTCATTTCTATGCATAGTCACCATTACAATATTTCAAATCAATGTTTGCCTAAATTTTTTCAATATAATTGAATTAGAAATTCATCATGAATTCTAATTCTATCATTAAATTTACGTACTCAATCTATGTTTCATCCCCCATGATGATATGAATGGGTAATTGGTTTTCATGTCGATTTAAACGATTCAAGAGTGCACGTTCCGATGTCATCCTATGCTCCTTTTCAGCACCCAGCGCGCACAAAGTTTATGGTAGACACAATTTTCAATCATAATTCGAAATAATGCTGTCCTTAACACTTCTAGAAGATTTTCTCTCAATTTTTCATCAACGCGCTTTACAATATCATCGGTCTGGACACTAGGCCGCCGCTTCTTACTTCTTCGTACATCCGCACGGCCTTCACGAAGTGTACGACATCAGTGCCTCACTTGTCCTTCACTCATTGTAATCTACCCATATGTTTCACACAAGTGCCGGTGAAAGTCAGCAGCGGTATGTCCTTGCGCGTTCAGAAATCTAATCACTGATCATAATTTACAGTTGGCGGGATCGCCTTCATCACAATACAATGACAAATGAAATCAAATCAAATATTCTTTATTCATGAAATGACTCATTAGCTTACAATAACAATCGAACTGCAAAATTCTTATATCTAGGTAATTTCATCAATTTTATCCCTCTCCCGCTCTCTCAGAAATCTGACGATCTTGGAAAATTCCTAATCCTATTTATTTATTGCTAAAGATTAAATATGATGTTTCTTATTCAAGTATTTATCTGCAACTGTAATTAATATAATTTTGCGATTTTATATTTATTTTGGTTAACAATTTAAATTGTTTGCTAATCTCTATTTAATTATTGCTTTTTGTTCAAATAGGATTTTACTTTACAACATGTAATTATCACTAATACTAAGAGTTCTCTGGCAATGGGGTTCATAAATATCTTGAAGATAACTGGTACTCTAATAAATGTGTTAAGATTAACCGTATAAAAATACATGGAGGATTGGACTACTTCTCCGACATTTTTGCCTCTTGCCAGGATCTGCATGCCTAGGTTTCATTCCTATTAAATATATAGATCTTCTGACAGTTTTGAATTGACAAAGCTTACCTAGTACCACTGCATGTAGGCCATTTTGTGTGAAAGAATGCACATTTTTGGGGCTTTTCCCCAGTTGACGAATTTTTAAAATTTGGTCCTCTATTCGAAGTTTTCTCCATGTTCATTACTGTTTATATTATACTAACTTCTAATTTTAGTCGACTAGATATCACTATACGAATCTACAGGATGTCCTGGATATAAGAAGCATTAATAAAAACACGTGTACCCCAGCCTTTTGCAAAAAAAATCTATAAAAACTATGAATCTAATTAAAAAACAGTTTTTGTAAATTTTCGCGTGCAAATCTATTGCGTTTACGGACCTGTATGTACTTTAACATAAGACATACATACAAACATAAATACTACTTTGTTTTTGTTTTCACAGTGTCAGTTTATATTTACTATGAATGGACTTTTTAAAGTCGTATTCCTTTAAAATCATTCAAATTTTCTTTTACTAACACTATTGCTTATTAATTACAAGTTATTTATAGACTAATTATTATAAAAAGTATTTGATAAATATCTGATTCACAATAATTTATATGTATGTCGATATTTTATGCTGCAGACAAATTACGTCAAATTTTATGACATAAACTTGCAGTGTTTGTATAATATTGTACAGAATTGATTGTTTACTAAACACCATTCTCAGGTTGGGTAAATATATTCGATCCATAAAATAATTAGTCAAAATATTATATATTTCCAATGTTAGGATTAATTATACATTGTGTTAATTTGGATATATCTACATTCTATGAACGGATTACCAAACAGAAAAATTCACACTATTGGTCTGACAAAAATTCAAATGATGTAAGATCATTACAAAGGCAGCTTCATTTTAACATAAATGTAGGGTGCGGAATAGTAAAAATCGTGTAATGGGTGTCCTGATAGAACAACGATATTTGCAGTGTTTAATAAATTATCTTCTCCTCATATTCTAGAATGTGCCTCTTCAGTTTATAAGAAGTTTGTGGATTCAGTTAGATGGTACACCCTTCCATAAGTATTTAAGTACTAAATCAGAACACATATGGATAGAAATTTAAGATTTACTTGAATTTCCACCTAGATCACAAGAATATTACATTCCTTCATTTTTGTTGCAGGTTGTTGTAAAGAAATATCCTCTAATAGACCTGGAAAGTATTTTCATAAATGTTACTATAATTTTCACCACTCAGACTTCTTCGAAGAAAATATAGCCGTAAGATTCTTTTGGCAAAAATACATATCCAAACGTTTAGAAACTGGCGTTTTTGATAAAGATTCTCATAACCCCAATAATGAAGGTTGGAGTGATTTAAAACACCTTGTTAATTGAAATGAGCATCATATGTGAATAAAATGTCAGAAAAAAATCAGGATTAATACCCATCTGCAAAAAATAATTCTCACATGTCCAGGATGTGGCATTTGAACGGGTTCTAGATGGTATGGATAGAAGCTGTACCTTCAAATACACATCTAAATAGTTGATTGAGCATGACGACTATTTCTTGACAAATTGTATGCTCAATGTCCTGTAATAGCCATTACTCCTGTTGCCATCTTAATTTAAAGGGCCAACTAGCATACAAAGAGCGCCTTTGAGCGACGCATCCTGTTTCCGCAACACATATTTCTACTTTTCGATTGTTTTGTAATCAAGATGATGGCAATTTTGAAATCATTCTGCCAACTACTAAAACTTTAATCGTATTGACATATTCTCTGTTAGCATACCCTTACATTTTGAATTTAAAAAACTTTTTAAAATTTAACATAACAAATACAATGTCAAATAAACACATTAACTGCAATGTCAAGTAATGTATGACAAACAGAATTTTTTATATTGCCATTTAGTGAATAAGTCAAAAATTGTGAATTGCTGACACAATGCATATGTGAATTATTCTTTTCAAAATAACGCTTAAACAGCTTCTCTTTCGAGATTTTGGCATTCTTCATCTTTCTCTTATTTTTAATAGTAGAACACATACCCACGCGTTGCGGATTGAATTTTGACTCATCCTGTATATCGAAAACACGAAACCCTTTAGTTTATGTTTAGATAAGGAGAGCGCTAATGTTAAACTGTTATTAAAACTACATCTTTTATCGTGCATGTAATTTTTTTAGGTTTAACTCAACACCATACACTTATTCTATTTTATTTTGTTATCACAAAAATTACTGTAACATTTTTACTAAATTATATTACCTAAACATTTTTTTCTTTTAAGACTATTTAAAAGAAGTTAGTCTATCAGATAAAATTATAACAGTCAAATAACACAGACAGGTTCTTTACCTGCCAACTTTATTTTGTAAAATATTTACTTCGGGTTTTTGCAAGAACCGTACGGCCTACTATTAAAAATACATAATAAATGGGTAAAATAGAAATAAACGGAATTAAATTAGAACTGTTTAACAAAGTAAGGTAGAAAAGTTGTTAGTTAGAAAGTAGTTTTTAAATTAAAACACCGTTACAATGATGTAATAAGTGGTAGGTTGCTGGGAAAAATAATCTTGAGTGAGAGTTCATTTGAACATATACCTTAACACAACATCGTTTTCTTTAGTCGCTGGAAAGAGAAACGCATTTTCTCAGATTAAACAAATCACCCTGTACAGTAAATTTTTTAAATTTGGTGGAGTTTATATTTAACAGATATAATAAGAAAATATCTACAGTGTCGGTGATGTCATTGTAACCAAGTCCTATTCTGAAAATCGATTACGTCTAATATCACATTCTGTAAATAAAATTGTTGATAATGTTTAAAATAAATTAATACGCACATAGAACTTCTGCATCGGCCGAAGGGTGAACCCGGGTCCTTAGAAATGAAATTAGTGTAGGAATCCTGTTTTCCTGAATGTTGTGCGTGGGTAGCTCAGAGTTCGAGCGTACTTTATGTTACACTAACGACCCGAATTTAACCCTCGACCGGTGCAGAACTTTTATACATCCACACATCTTTAATAAAATTGACTTGTTGTCCAAACGTAAATTAATAAAAGTAGACTTTATATTTGCGGACTGACGAGGAGGGTATCCCAGGTGTCCGACTTCTATTTTGTTGAAATTTGGATATGTTGTAATCAATGAATAAAGAATTCTAAGGAAGCGGCCTAATTACGTAAAATTGTATCCACATTGGCCAACCGTGATGGCGGCGTTGGCATGTTGTGCTTATGTATTAAAAACGTCAAATTTTACAAATTTAACGTTATGAAATATGCAGAAATATTCATTATAATATATACACAGTAAGCAAATAAATTACATACACAAGAAGCTTCCTAAACACGTAAGGTTGTTCCAAATTGACCAACCATGATGGCGATGTTAGATGTTGTGCTTGTGTATAAAAACGTTAAATTTTACAAATTTAACATTATGAAATATATATGCAGCAATATGCATTATTATGTATACACAGTAAGCAAATAAATTACACATACTTGTTAACAAAAACTTTCACTACTTGACACTTACATTGTAACCTAACAACGATAACGTCTATCACAGGTAGTGGTTCAAAACTGGACACACACGCGTACCGTAAATTTAATAGAGAGAGGCGCTTCCTTGGTATTCTTTATTCGTTGGTTATAATGCTAACTGGCGTTACTGCAGCTTAACTACTCATTCTTTTAAATTTAAAAAACTGGGCATCTGTGTGTCACCATTTACTAAACGCGGCTTTTTAATTGTGATATTATATAATTAATTAATAGATTACACATAATTATAGACATTTCAGATTAACATTTTAATAAGTAAATATAGAACCAAACGAGAAAATACAAATAAATTGCAGAAAAGGATTTTGAAGGCCATGCACTCATTTTTAAGATTTCTTTATTCATTATTTATAGTTATAAGTTAAAATTCTTGCTCAAGTATGATATAATTTTTGATTTATTTATCCCATTGTAACTATTTTATTATTTTTTAGGTATTGATAAAGCCTTCATTGTTTCGAGGGAAAACGTCCAACAATTGTCCACTCAGCGAGCAATCTAGTTTCACAACCTTACTTTATTTTAAAAATTAAATGCATTTAAAAATTATTTGAAATAGATCACAATTTTAAAATTAACATTTGATAATGTTCATGTTTAAAACATTACTTAATTATGCATATAAGCAAAAATACACACAAATTCTTTATTCAATAGTCAACAAATTATAAATAATTTGTATTAAATTTCAATCCCATCAGAGGAGCTCATTAAAGAAAAGACGTTAGTATCGATCACTAGAGTTGCATAATTTTTAATTATCATATTACCTCTCTGTTTATCTTAGGAAGACTACAATTATTAATAAAATAACGCTTATCACAATTATAACCACTTTGCATTTGCACAACCCCGCTTCGTTTAAAATTCAAAATGTTTTCTCCTGCTATAAATTAACCTTCCAAACCACAAAGCGTCGCTTTCTTAGGCATTGCCTTATTCCATCTTTGATTTTTGAATAATGTAATTCCTCTGGTCAGCGTTTAATTATGACAACAACAGATAAGAAGGAAGGGGTATTTTTTTCTCTTTGAAAAGCGTACTTAAAATTATTTAATAACAGAAATTTTTGAAGATCTATAAAATTTATAAGAATCTGCTCTGTCCATATAAGATTTCTATGTCCAATTTAGACTCAAAAATGCCTACTCTACAATGTTAACCCTCAAAGAGCCTTATAAATTCGTACTATGTAGTTACTGTGAAAATAGGAAAAATATTTTCTGGAGACAAATTAATAAATCTCATAAAGCTAGTATATTACCTAGCCCATCGACATCTTTTTAAAAGAATAAATGCATTAGTGGTTACATATTTTGTTACTAGTTTTTTCTAAACAAAATAGGCAATCTTTGTTACTAAAATTCTTTCAATAGCCGCTTTTAAGTTAAACAATGCTAACACGGACCTTATACTTCTCATCACTGAGATGCAGGCTATTATTTCATGCACAAAGAAAGGCTCCAAATTCAGATTGCACGCAGGGAGATCAAATAATTTCCAGTTTCATTCGTTGAGTACGTACGAGGGTTACTTTTTTTCAAGTTCCGTTGGGCTAACAGAAACATATAAGAGTATTCAGAAAAGTTTTAATACGTATATAGAATAGTTACTCGTACATCTAAATTATTTGTCAACCTAGTTTCCACCAATGTTAAGGCATTTGTATCATGTTACCATGTTGCCGCCTGGCATTTCAACCAATCTTGCACACTTTCTTTCAGTTCTTCGATGGTGCTGAACCGCTCCTTTCCCAACCACGCTTTCATCCTGGTGAGCAAACAAAAATCACTTGGTGCTAAATCCAGGGCCGAATATCATCCATCCGAAATTCTTGAGAAGTTCCTTTGTGCCTGATGAAAACATTCCTCTCCCATTGTTTTGTATTGCTTTCCGTAGATGTTTCAGGATTTTACAGTGCACCGTTGCAGTAATTGCAGTCCAAGGCTCCATGAACTCTACCACCAAAATTCCCTTACAGTCCCAAAACATAGTAACCATAAGGTTTTATTAAATTTCTTCGATTGCTCTTTTGTTTCACGAAGTTAACCCACATTTCCCCTTGTTAGGATCTTACTCAACAAAAAATTACCTTTCAACACTGTAGTGTTGCAAAAACGTTAAAACAGAACTAATTCGCTGTTATTTGTGAACGTCTGCAAAATGTTTCGAAACCAACCGGGCACAAAATTTGTGGTAGCCAAGTTATACTATAACATTATCATAAAGAGCTGACCGAGAAAGTTGAGAAAAATCAAGAGAGATTTCAGAAATTGAGAATCGTCCTCGCTTACGAGTAACTTTATTTACTTTTTTGACAACGTCGTTTGCTGCCACAGATTTTCTTCCCTGGTCCCTTTCACCATGGACATCTGTTCAACCTTCGTGAAAACGCCTACTCCGTTTTCTCACAGCACTACCACTCATAATGTTTTCCACATATACAACACGCAATTCGCCATGAATTTCTGCACACTATTGCCGGATGCTTGTAGAAATCGGATCACTATGCGAATCTCGCATGCGGTGGGATCTTCGATTGTAGTAGCTGTGATAAAACAAAATTCACTTAAAAACTACATCACGTAAAGGCTATAATAGATAAAATATAAAACAATACTACGCAAACGCTACTTAATAATAACAATTGAGGAACTTGAAAAGGATAGCCCTCATATTAATACACATTATATCGCTGGAACCATTATTCCCTCTACTTTACACACACCTTTATGATATACCAATAAGAAAGAATAATGCAGTCAAATTTTTACCTAGAATGTTGTGCTAAATATTTGTTATTTCCCAAATATACGTATGAGAGCGTTTTGATCTAAATAATTTCATTCAATATTACTTTAAGTATAGTATGATTTCGTATTCTGTGTGCTTACGATATTATTTTCCCTTTAGCAATATTAAATCAAACGCAACTCGTTTAAGTATAGTAACATAATGAATTTATTTTAATTGAGTTTGTGTGACTGCATCCAAAAACCTATTCTACCAATTTCAATTCATGTTTAATCCTAATTGAACGTTAGTACTTCGCACATAACTTTCCGCTAGGTCGTCGTTTTATTTGTTATAAATCCGCCTGTAATAAATTTCTTAAAATCATCTATAAGCTTCTGAAAGTTTCCGAAAATTTAAGGTCATGCATTAATAAATAAAATATTTGTAGCTAAATTTTCTTCCCTATTAGCGTTTATTGCAATCTAATTTTGTCAACATCAATAATTTCTCTTTTTATTTAATTTTCGTCTTAGCTTAAATAGTGAACTGGTAACAATTTTTCCCTGTACTGAAGTTCAACGGTACTGTCGGTGTCATTCCAACAATTACAATCGCCTTGCGACTTTTCAAAAGCCCTACAAACTCCACTATCACTATAATATTTCACATTGCTACAATTTTTGCTATCGATCTCTTGTTCATATAGCAATAGAACGCTTTCAAATGACTAGTTTTGACACCTCCCACATGATATTCATGTGAAACGGAAAAGTTACAATCGTACGTCAGAAGCAACATACGAGTTCAAAATTTATGCAAAAAATGCTCGATGACGTCCGTTTCAACAAACGCTAATACAAATTTCTTAAAATTATCAACTGCATACGTATAATTAGTGTTTATTAATTTACTCCCGACAATATTCCACTCTTCGATGATGTCAAACGCGCATTTTTGACATTCGTAGGTTACAAGTTGCAATTGATTAATTGAAATTAATGTTTAATTTAATTCTTCTAATAAACATTTTTGATTTAAAGAAATTATTTTGAAACCACTTTTTGATTAAGATATCTTCACCAAACTAGTCTCAACCCATATCTAGAGATAGTGATGGAAACGCTCTATTTCTGACCTTTTTAGACATTGAAATGTGGAGGGAGTAGTGCCTATAAATAAATATATTAAAACGAAATCAAATGATCTCCACCCGACCAAATCAGAAATATATTTGTATTTAGCCTTGTACAACTGATACGTTCTTTAATTCAGTTACAGTCCCACGCATGGGTTTTATGGATCTTGCATGTACACATCAAATCTGTATGATCGTTATAGTATCTAAATAACACACTCGGTGAATTACAATACCTAATATATTCAACTCTTTTGTTCTTGTCAGAATGTATGTAGGATAAATCATTGAATTGAATGGTTAGAAAGGGTTAAAAGAGCTAAGAAAGTTAGTTACTATTGTATAGTAGTGTACAACGCAGAACTTACAAGTTTCATAGTAAATATTGTAATTAAACAAACCTAATTTAACTGTAAATATATATATATATATATATATATATATATATATATATATACATTTCACAAGCCCAAGGCACTACATTAAGTGATGAATATTTAATACTTTATGATTATAATTGTTAGAAAGTAAAGATGAGACACTATATGTTGGAATTCAATTAAAAAATAAAGGCGCACGTTAACAGAGTGGCGCGAATTAAATAATCTAGGTCTAACTTGATGTTTATTTCATCTTTTGTCGAAATCAGCGTAGAGGCTAAATACTCCCCTGCACATACCTTCGTAATGTCTTATTATATCAAAATAATAAAATGGTGGGCGCTATTTGTCCGTAGCCACTCTGATATTTCCGACCGTTAGTTCGAACAATTTTGACTGGATTTATAAACAGAAACATTCAAGGATTGGCTTTCCTACAAAAATTAATCGAAATACCATTCAAAATAACTGTTCGCCACATTTTTACATAGATAATTTACTTAGTTCTACTCGGAAATTAATCTTATTCAGGACTATAGATATTCTGTAAAATTAACTTTGAATTTTGTTATGAGATATCCGTATTTTATTTATAGAAACAAAATAACCGCATTAAAATAATTATTTTGCATCAAAAAGAAATACAATAACAAGTAGCTAATAAATTTCTAAACATATATCATTGCACAAAACACGAAGTTAATCGAAATCATATATATGTAAGTATTTAACTAAATTTCAGATAAAACTTAAGCACTAATCAACACAGTAACATAGGCACAGCTTACGCCGGACGTCATTAGGTTGGGTCGTGAAAGTACGCCACGGCGTCACCAACATACAAAATGTGTACTCCTTTAATTCCTTTGATGTACATGATTGTAAAAATAGTAACATTGTTTAAGAATTTAAAATGTTAATGAAAATTTTTAAGACTAGGTAAATAACTATATAATTTTGAAACACATGCAATTAATCGTGCATTAACTTCAATTAAATATGTTACCTATATTGCTTCGTCACGATTCGCTTAACTTATACTGTATAAAAAAAATCGAAGTCAAAAATGTATTCCAAAGTAACTTTTTAAAACCTCGTAGGGCAATATTTTTATTTGGTGCTAGAACGCTTTGATTAAATAAAACTAAGCAACAGCATACTTGATCTTTGTTAATAGATTTTAAAAACGCTTTAATAAGACATGCTTAAGCAAGATTTGGTCACGTTTATTGCTAACTAGACCTTTTCGAGAGTTTGGGATGGATTGCTAAAGTTTATTTTAAAATATGGATTTCATAAGTCGATTAGGGGGCAGAAGGTATCGAAAAAGTTTGTGCGGTAAAAAAACATGAAGAAGTTGTACCCAAAAATAAACACATTACAATAAGCATCACAGTATACTGTTGAAAGTGTGGTATTCATCTTTTGTTCTTATTTCAAATAGTTATTCAACATTTCCTTAAAACTGCATCAAGGTAAATTAGACGTACTTTATGTTAAATGTCATCTCGGGGGCAACAATCGCGTGCTTTATTCATTTCCAATAATTTTTCTATTTAATTTACCGTGAAGCGTTTTTCCTATTTTAGTGTTATACTAAATTTTCTTTAATAAAAATGTTTTCCATTTTAGTTGTGTGGCTGAAAATTCTTGATACGGAAATTTCTTTGACCCCCTTATCTTCACATACGATGATCAATTCGCCATGCTTACTACAATTTTGCCGAATCTGGTGGAGTTCAATCTCCATCAAGGAATTTAAGCGTGCCAAACGTCACATTGGCCCGGGACTATGATTTTACTTCCTTATCCGAGGAGGCATGTTTTTAAATTTTTCTACGTTAAAACATTCACTAACCTCAATCGCGTTTCAACCCCACGTTCTCTGGACGTAGAAGCAAACGTGCTAACTACTATTTTAATAAATATAATGTTATCAATTAATTATTCTCAAAATGACTGAAAATTTTAAAATAACTTCAATTTGTGACTGTAGTATAAATATAATTTAGCTAAGGAAAACGCAATTAAAAATTCATGGTGACGCAAATATTCAGTTCCAGGAGAAATCTGCTACCATACGGTGAAAATTAAACTATAATGAAAAAGTTGCCAAATTAACTGTAACGTCGGCAAAACGACGTGTGCGAAACAAAAATAATGAATAATTTGCTAAGAACTCTTTGATATAGAAAATGTATATGAATGAAATAGGTGCTTGCGAAGATTCTCGAACATAAATGGATATTTAAGTTTACTTTAAACTAATTAAATCGCCCGTTCGCAAAATATATCATAACGTCATTAATTTCTAACCTTCAGTTTAATATTTTATTGTGAAATGTTATTGAGTTAATATTATAACAAAACTAGTCTATTGTTTAAAAGACTTTATTTATCTTCACTAACTTATAATTATCTATTTACACGTATTCAACTTAACATTTACTTTAGTAATAGTTCCTAAAAAAAACTAAACTAAAGGAATTTAATCATATGTATACAATGCTGATGTTCTAGAGGATTCGGCAGCATTATAGAATAAAATGACTCGTTGCTGTTACCTTGAATTTATTTAGGTATCCACTGCAGTAATGAGTCATTAGTGATTGCAACCTTCTGCATAAATTTATTATATTTATGTGCATTATTTAATTAAGCTAATGTGTGTGAATTATTTTTAATGCAAGCGCTGGCCGTTTGAGAAGTAAAATTTAGGTAAACAGTTTTAATGATATTTCAGCAAAAATGCATTATTTTTAATTTTAACGAAAGTACAATTAATTTATGATATATTTAATTAAATATTTAAACTCCATAATAGTCACGTTTTCCAGCAATAATTTTTCAATCGCGCTTTCTTGGTTTAGCTCAACTGTTTCTTAGTCATCGGCAGTAATGAAACAATAAAATATAAACCGAATAGTGTCATGCCGATTTTCTAACATGTTAAACTTTTGATACACACGTTACCGAAATAATCATTCTTATTCTCTAATTTGAGCCATCTTCCATTTTTACAGCCATAAAGTTAAATTTATTCATTATAAAAATACATCATAAAAGCATTTTAGCTTTTTTTCTTTGCCACTGTATTTCAATAGGTTTTACTCTTTTACTTTTCAAAATTTATTATGTATCTACCATATTTATATTACCAAAAGGATCATACACCCTATGGTGTTAATTGCAAATCACCCTTTAATGTTATTAGTGACAATTCTATAAACCTACTCAACGATTACTGGAATTACATCACAATTTAAAATGTTTATTTGATTGATACTTGCATATTTAATAAATTTGTAGTTCTTTATTGAAACGATAGGAAGTAGAGTGAAATTACTTGAAGCAGTGTTCCTCAAACTTTTATACGGCAACGGATCACGTAAGCCACCCATTTATTACTTTACACTGATAAATAGAAAATACATTTTTCTATTCTAGTTTTAGCAGTAGTTCTGGATATTAACAAAATATCAAAATTTGTTTACTTTTACCTAAATTTTCGTAAAAATGACTTATAGCGAATCTTAAATAGTCAGTGTCCTGATGACCAATTGTTGCGATAGTAATCCTACTCAATACGAAAGGAATTATAAATTTGGTCATTTAGTTCACGAATTCACTCCAGTTCGAGCTATCGTCCCTAACATTATGCCTAAACGCATCTTAGACCTTCTAGACAAATATGACAGCTATACGTCTAGCAATTTCAAGGCCCGAAAGGCTCGAAAAACTATCTCTCGCGTAGGAACAATCATTAGGCGGAGTCGCAGCAATGACAACAACGTTCGAAAAGCCTTTCAGAAAATTTAATTCACATCGCACTAGTGTTAGATTGTTGACTACCATATTTTGACGTGGGGAGAATATAATACCAATGAGCTATCTTCTAAGAGGATGTCCAGTTATGCCAGATTAGTTACACATGTGCAGCAAGTTATAAACGTAAATCAAAAAAGTGCACACAGGTTAAACGTTCTCTTGATGCACAGCAACTTCTCATCGCAAACCGTTCATGTTTCAGAAGATACCGTGCACCTAAAATTCCAAATGATTTTAACTTCTTTAAAAATTTAAATATGGACTTACATGGACGAAGTTTTGATCACGAAAATGAGATGAAATCGGCCATTAATGAGCAGTTTTCCGACAATTCTTCGAATCACTTTTTAAGAGGAATGAAATTGTCGAACCATCAATGTCAACGTTGCATTTATGTTTAAGGAGATTACATAAAAAATAAATGAATAGGCACAAATGTATTTTAATGCCCTAGGCTCATTTTCCAGTGGACACCTCTCGTAAGAATACCAAGGGGCAGTCGAAAAGCACGAGAGGTTTTCATTTAATCTACATAGCCATGAAGAAAAAGACAGGATTGAATTAAAATTTTATTTTCCAACATGGACCTCCCTTAGGTCATATTCTTTCTTAGCTCTGAGTTCTTTCAATATTTCAATACACTGGAATTCAACTATCTGAAACTGAATTCGTAGATTATTTCCCAGACTTTAATTCCTGTGGAATTTCACTGTCTTCTGAACAAAATCTCAAGCTCTTTTTCTTGTGAAGAAGCTTTTATTCATTTAGTTGTTTTCTTATATACGTCAACTGTGGTTTTGGGGCCTTTCTGTATATATCCATTTCGTAGAATGTCTTTAGTGTCTGAGAATATCACAGTCATGAGACCTCCTGTTCTAGTCTTCCATTCTTGTAAATCTTTTGTGAATTTATCACGGTGGTACGCCCAAATCTCGTCAGCAGTTGCTACTTTCGAAAACATGTCAATGTCATGAATTAAAGACACTAGACCTTTTTTCTTAAATTTGATACCTACATAATATTTTTTCAAGATTAAGTAATTTCAAAATTCAGTGTACTGGCATTGTGTTCATATTTACGACATTTTTAAAAATGTAGTTCTAATACTTTCACTTCCTTTACAATGGGGCTGACACTTTCTTTCCATCCATTAACATTAGATCTTTAATTCTTTGGCTTATTTCCTACATGCCTTCTCCACTTAGAATCACCTTGCATGGATTCTCTTCCCCGCTGAAACTGTTTAGACTAAAAGTTTACATTAAAATAATATGGTGCATCTTCCCCACACACGAAAATATGTTTATCATGTATAATTCATTGTTTATCGCCCTCTTTCGTTAAGAACTTTGTTAAAGTTTCCGTATGTTAGATTTTCTTATGATTAAGCTTTTGCTGAAATTACAAAACTTTCTTGACTCATGTCGAATTTGCTGAAAACCGTTATAATGTTATACAAAAATTTCAGGAAAAATGTGTGAGTACATTAAAATCTTTCCTCGCATAATGGTTAAACAATCTCGAACACTAGCACCTAATTGTTATAAATATCACTAATCTTTCTTCGGAACAATACCCTGGGAAAAGGAGAAGAAGCTTTTATTACCTTTCCTTTGAAGGAAACCTATTTATAATTATAAATTATTAATATACTTTCGTTCATATTTTCAAACTATTCTATGCCAATGCGCCTTATACGAGATATTTCCACAAACTACGTTGCGTTTGTATTTCCAGCCGCGCCACAGCGCTTCGAATACAGTTGCGCGCATGTGTGGTACTTGCCCTGATCCATTGAAAAGGAGATAACGCCATTCCGGGTTAATTGAGTGTTGTGTAAGCTTCCTGGTGCTTGTTTGAAATGGCGAAACTAATTTAAAATCTGGCTGCTTATGAAATTAGGTATGTAATTTGTTTCCTCGACACCAAGAACGTTGAACTAGTGCATATGCGTCAAAAAATTTATGAGCTGCACGGATAAAATGTTAGGAGTGATTCAATGGTAAACAGATGGGTTAGACAGTTCAATGAAAGATGCAATGTGCACAATGAGGAACGAAGTGGGCGTCCATCTTTAGTTAGTGATAAACCGGTTCGTGCAGTTGAAGCAAAGGTTAAAGCAAACCGTAAATTTACAATTTGCGCTCCCTATATGGAATTTCTCAAAACTTCGGGCTCACTTCTTCATAAATTGTTCATGAAAAATTAGGTTTTGGGAAACTGTGCTCGTTGGGTGCCAAAAAATCTTATTAAAGAACATAAAAAGAAGCGTCAGGAAGGTGCACTTGAGCTTTTGACACGTTATGACGATAAAACTGATGACTTTCTTAGCAATATGGTGACTGAGGACGAAACGTTGGTAGCTTATGAAACGCCTGAATCAAAACGACAGTCGATGGAGTAGAGGCACACTTCATCACTAACAAGAACAAAATCCAAGTCAATCTTGACAAACCGAGAGACACGGTGTTTTGCTGGTGAATTTTTTACCGCGAGGGGAAACACCCAATGCAAATGTTTATTGCAAGACGCTTAAAAAACTGCATCATGCAATATAGAATAAGCGCTGAGGAATGCTCACCATCGACATTGTTTTGATTCACGACAATGCCCGCCCTCACATTGCGAATACAACATAATAACTCATAGATAACTTTGGCTGAAAATAATTCAACCACCCTCCCATACAACCCGAACCTCTTTTCTAGTGACTTCCACCTTTTCTTGCACCTGAAATCGAGCTTTCATGGCATGAGGTTCAACAATAATTGACATCGCTGGCGGTACCATTATGAAGAGGGAATGCAAAACCTATGCTACGCTATGACAAGCACCTATATAATGGTGGTAGTTATGTAGAAAAATAAGTAAAAGTTTAAAAAAATGTTTACAATAAATATTTTTACTAAATATGTACTAGTTTTCTTTGTCCTGTCAAACGCAACTTAGTTTGTGAACGTACCTTGTACAATAATAAAAAACAATTTTATAATTCCTTTTGGGTACAAAATTAGTTCTAAAATTTTAAAATATAATTAAGTCGTTTATACAAAATATACTCGTTATTTACGTAACAAATCTGAAAAGTGGCACTTTAATTGACGAAGTGATAATTCAAACTACGAAGCATAATTTTTTGTTCCTAAAAGTTTATATTTTATTAGAATTATATATAATCCATATACCTATTTTACATTAATTATAGTGAAATGTTTTTATTCGATGAGTAGATATACATTAATTTGCTGATCTAAGCAATCCTTAAACATAGTCTCAGGACTTGCTTAATCCTAAGGGTATACCAGCGGTAGTAATTACTATAATTAGCGTAATTCGTTCTAAACAGGTTAAAGGTGGTGACCCCGATGAAATGGGATACTTGGCCGTACAAAATGAGGGTTTGGGGTGAGATTGTCTATCAATCCTTAGCACACCTTAAAATAATCTAAATTAAGAAATCAATGTAGCATTGAAAACGATACATGTTTCTAGACGATATAGGTTTATTCACTGTTATAAAAAAGAAATTAACCAGGGATTTAGATTTATGTGTTATGTAAGTAAATTATTTATTACCTCTGTGGTTAAAATAAAATTAAAAATATTTATATCAGCCGTCGCAAAATTTCCCATAGAGCTTGAGATAAAAATTTTTCAATTATGAGTGCTTGCTCCAAGAATTCTAGGAAAAATATAATTTCGAGTCTGATTTTTTGGATAAGTTGCAGAAGTTAACGCGTGTAACACCGACTTACGGCAAATCAGGAAATAAAGGTATTATTAAATTGTTTATTATTTTGAGATGTATTTGACATGTAGCGATCGTTTCTAACCTGTCTTATGCTTAATAATCGTCTCATCTACAACATTCCATAAATTCAACGGTGTTGCAAATTTTAGACTCTTTTGGCGCTCATATGAAGACGAAGTGCTTTCGAAAGTTTAGGTAAGAAATGCCGCCATAAGAAGATTTACTGGCTGCTCAAGGACACCCTGTATGATTTAGAAAAAACCAAACATAAATAATCTAATGAACCATGCTTATTCATACTCAAAAGATACCACTGTATTCGAAAAACAATTTGTCATGACATGTCCATATGTCCGCGTTACAAATTAAGTATTTATATAAATTCCTGTTTAGATTTTGTGGTTAAATTTTGCTACAAAATTGCAATTATTCGCGGTACTTTAATATATCTAAGTACCTGTTCTTCGCACGGTCATTACAATATTGAAACTCGCATTTTTTTACGTACTGTATTAGTTCTTCACAGCTCAAAACTATTTTTAGGCCAATTTAAAAGTCTAGTATGAACGAAATATATACTTTCATCCAATGTGAAGTTTTAGAAATAAGAAATTTTATCGTAGTAGTATCATTATTCGTTCTTTTTTTATAAAGTACATGTCACGTAAATCAACCCAACCATTTAGAAACCTTTTTCTAATCTACACTCTACCCTTTTCAATCACTCTGATTTGGTAAATAAAATTCTGAATAATCAGCGGTTTTAGCCGATTTGAAAAGCAACTGATCTGAATTTTAGATTCTCACCACCTCAAAATGTTAAACATATAGAGATTTTATCAATAAGCGTTGGCCCCTTTTATTCCCCAAAATGTTTACTACTAAGAACTTTGCCAAGTTTTATATTTTGACAATTTTGTAATAGTTGTTCCTTGTATGGATTTAAGAACACACGCTTTACCAGGTATCCATAGTGGCGCATTAAATATCTAAAGTAAATTAGTTAAATGCTGATCATTCTTTGAGTTGAAAATTTGAATGTAATTAGTGAAAATTAGAGTATTTATTTGCAATCCTCTTGGAGAAATTTTAAGTCATCAAAGTCATCCATTCCGTAACAGTACTAAATAAAAACCTTTTCAGCCCAATTTCTCCAGGATAGGCCAAAGTTAAGAGCGAATTGTTTCCGAACATTTTAGAACTAATAGATTTGATTGCTCTGTGTTCAACTTAACTATAGTATAGAACGTAAGGAAACCTATAGACACTGGATAGCGATCTTTTTGACCTATATGTCCCAAATTCGTTACCATGCATATCACTATGCACATATGTCCGTAGGCACTGAGATTGTGCAAAAGCCTAGAATATGGAGAGGATAATTAGTAAATCAAAATGAACTGTAATAAAATATGTAAATATTTATTTCAAAATCCAACACCTGCGACTGAATTAAATTTATACAAAGTAATGGAACCAATTTAATATGTTTTAATAGATAATTTGCAAGAATATTTAAACCGCTTTTCTCTTGTACTTGCCACTATATCAGATCTCGAACATTTTAATGATTTCTTTCCGTAGGGCATTTTATACGTACCTTTTCTACTTACATTTTAGATACGCCAGGGCAAGTAAGATAACCTGATAGCCTCAACCATATGATTGTATTTGCAAACATTAGATAATCCATTTGACAAGCATTTCATATCTTAGTAGCGCAGCCACCATGCGTCACTTAAAATTTTGAACAACATTCAACTACTATATTCGTAGGCTCTATAGCGTGCCTTACATAAGAATTTTGAGCCGTAGTTTATTTTTAATTGGTGAGCTATTCAGTAATTTTGCAGTAAATTTATATAAAATACTGAATTTATAATATTGCATTAATACAAATTCATTGAGAGTTTCTACTTTAAAAAGAAAATGGACAATACGTACTTTGTATAAATATATTATACCATCTCTCTTTATTTGATTTAATGATTGTCTAATTTTTTATTCCCATGATAATTTACATTCTGCAATGACCAGGTAAAGACATTACATAACGGCTAAGGTGAGCAATTTGGATATTTTTTTATTACAATATACCTCTTTAGCTGTTTTAAATCTTTCATTATGAATGGATACTCATAATGTAATTCTTTTTAGAAAATATTAAATAAATAAGTATAGCATTTACTGAAGTGGGTAAAGAAAGAAAATTGTAAAAGATATGTTTACCAACTGATTTTAATATTGGAGAAGTCATGATTTATTTCAATAAAATGATCGTATTAGCTGAAGTCAAGAGGGCCACAAGAGGACCGGATCCAAAAGTCTCAGCCAGTAAACCAAAAAAATAAAGATAAATAAATAAAACTAGAATAAGAGAGGGGTTCAACATTGTAATTCTATTTATCCTAAGTTTATTAACCTTTCATCCGTCCTCTAAATATCGTCACTGCCTCCTGATTATTTACAAAGCAAGTTGAACCCTTAAACTGCCAACAGCTTGGAGAAGCTATTCATTCTACCAAAATATTATAATAATGAATGCTAAAATATTTTTAAAGCATTAACATCGTTTTATCATTCAGGAGAAGTTTTAACTTAGATATTATTTTTATACTTACTAAGTCAAAATTTTAACTTTATTTGTTCATTAAATTAATATAAGAGCTTTACGCTAACAGAAGTTACACCTTAGTAGAACAAATATCGACAACAAAAAATGTTTCTAAATTCTATAATTTTTGAAATACTTTAGATTAACTATTTGAATCCAAGCCTGCGTGATAATCTCGACTGTAGTCGTTCATTAAATTATTTGACCATTATAATCGCTATTCCGTTTGTGATACACATTAGAGCATTGACGATGCATACCAATTACCAATAGGTACTCGACATTATTTAAAACAAATACCAACAAACTTTACATCGAATTCAACTTTAGCCAATACATTGCATTTAAATCGTCCTTAAAGCTTAAAAATCTAAATATCTATTAATTCTATAACATGACAACTAAGATTTTCTTATTTGGAATTTTCATTAATCGGTGCATAATAATAATTTTAATGTATACGTTTAATAACAAGAACATCTTGTAAATAACTTTGACAAAAACTTAAAGGCGCCTTAAGAAATGCGCATATTTTAATCACAAAATTCACATAATATAGAGAACTACATTTAAGTAATCTGTAAAATTTAGTACTTCGTATACAAAATTTCAGTTCGATATTTACAATCATCATTTCCATAATCAGGTGTAAAACAGATTTACCTAATATAAAATTTCACTATAAATTCTTATTTTTTCAATTAATTAGTCGATTATTAAATTTCTAGAAAAACAAATTTAAATATATTATTTGCAAAATAGTATGCTGGCATTTCTACAGAAATTATATCTAAACAATGAAGAAACGACATAAGTAATATAGTATTTAATACAAAAATAATAACGTTTCCTGCGTACGTCATTATTTATGATTTATACACGAAAATTTGAAAAAATATTGTTCAAATTAGATATAAATGTTAAATAATGAACCTTATTTGACAGACATCCCATAATACTACTGCTATAACATAATTATCGAGCCAAGTTATTTAAGTATGTACTTAAGAATTATATTTTCTCGACGCTGACACATCATTCGTGTGGTGATTAGCATGTTTGCCTCTACGCCCGGCGGTTCAAACCTAACGCGGTCAGTAAATTTTTCAGCACAAAAAAGTATCTTGTCTCGAGCAAAGAAGTGAAATGGTAAGTCTCATGCCAATGCGATGTTTGGCGCGCAAAAATTCTCACTGGCACTAAAATTTGTCCAAGTTTAGAAACATTCTATTAGGTGTATCGAAATGACGTCCACAATTAAAGCCAAGAGAGCCAAGAGAATTTCTTCATCTCGAACCCTCTGCCACAACATAAAATCGAAAACGTCCTAAACGATTCTCTCAGATTTTAATGAGGTAGAACTGTCGCTGCTATATTTTTTAAGATTCAAGCGAAAATAGTTCAAATTGGCGAATCCTGTTAATATGTCAGCATCAGACGCTTTCATACTAAAGTAAATTTTAGATAACCTACTTGTTAATAGAAATGGACCCTAAGAAAATAGTCAAGAAGATAAGAATAAAAAACAGACGGAAATCAATAAATAATTTATCTTAAATAGCAGCGCATTTTGTACAATTTAAATTAATGCGAAATGAAACATAGTATTTCATAAATATAATATAAAACCAAACAATTGTAAAACTAAGTTGATATGTACAATTA
>JAHWXV010017931.1:0-12384 GCA_024586415.1 Phrixothrix hirtus | reverse complement strand
GTTGGTTAAAGCGTGTGTCATGTAAGCACAAGATCCTGAGTTCGAGCCTCAGCCGATGCAAAAAAATTTTAATATGTATAAAAAATACTTGTCTTAAAAAAAAGTTATCTCAATTAGAGAAATTTAGAAAGTAACCTCATATATATATATATATATATATATATATATATATTTGTCTGTATTTCGCAATGAAATTCAAATGATATAAAGCTAAATATTTACACAAGCAAAAATGTGTATAATATTGTGATCAAATCAGAGCTAAAGCCGGAAAATCAATTCTAAAGCAGGAAGATCTAAAACGTTAGAATAGTAAAACTGAAAATATGCAACTATAGCGCAGCTGTTCTGGTTTAAAATAACAAAGGCACAAGATTAAATAGACGTATCTAGCTAAGCTAGCTTTAATCAAAGTATACAATCGTGGAAGATAGAGAACCAAACTACGAAATAATAGAAAAGTAAAAGCGCCAGGTTTCACAGCTTCAAGGAGCATTGATGCTTCATTATTTTCCTTCCGCCGCGTAAATTGATTACTTCTAGAAAAGTTTACAAGTGTACGATGCGATCTCAAAATTTTGACAACTAAAGGGGGTGCCAAAATTTTATTACTTTCAGGCATTTGTTTATTTCATTAAGTATTTTGACAATTAGACGCGATTATAATTTACGAAGGCTAGAAAGTTAATAGTGGCAACACCGTTCTCACACTACTGCAAGACAAGGGAGGGGGATCTGCTTAGCTAACGGTGTACAGGTAGGGAAACCGCTGGTGCAGGACGTGTTAGTTGAACGCTCCGGTACCGAAAAACAGTGTGTCAAGGTAGACCGCTCTAACCTACAAATAAGAATTCACAATTTGATGTTTTTGAGAAAGGGAAAACTAGTTAGACTCAAAATACTAGTACCTCGCGGAAAGAGCCTCAAGCAGTTTCAGCACGGTTTCCGTGATAAAGTTCTTCAAAACAGCACTGTTTTCAGATGGGTGGCTTCGTTTCAGGAAGGTCGTGCGTCGGTAAAGGATTTGCCGCCTCTAGTTTGTCCTAGGATCGACACACATGTCGTGCGATGAATTGAGTTGATGTTCGGCAGGGATCCCCAGTTGATAGCACGGAAGTTGATTTACCACTACGACCGTGTTACACGTATTGCATGAACTGCTTTATGGCAAAATTGCATCTCGATGGATATCACGCCATCTGACTGACACTAAAAAATGACATCATTATATCTTAGCAAGTAACCAGTTAGTTAGTTTCAACAGGGAAGGTAAAGTATTCCTGGGGCAAATCGTCGCGTTAGATGAAGCGTAGGTGGCGTACAAGGTTTCGTAATGCACCAAGCGGTTCCTTAATTTGAAATCATGAATGTAGCATATTACCGCCGATTCCTTTAACATCACCTTCGGCCAGCATTATGCAGTAAACGACGCAGTTTCCAAAGACACAAATGCTGCCCTTGTTAGGGAATTACTGGAGATGTGGGGTTGGTAAGTACTCCAGCACCTCCCTTATTCGATCTCTTCACCAAGCTGAAGGAACAACTTCGAGACGAGCGTCTTCCCTTCTGAGATGTTATTATTTGGATCTTAGAGCGCTGCGTCGAAAGCATCCATAAATCCAGCGCAGCTACAAGTATTGAAACGAGGAATTACATTGAAGGCCTATAAAACTTTGATGGTCCTGCAATAAAAAGCTTTGGGTCTATACATATTTTTTTTTTTTTTTTTATTTATATTCATCTACATTAACATTATATAATTATAATATGTACAATATTTTTACTACTATTAACTTTCCAACTCTCGTGTTAGGGAATAATATAAAATGCTTTTTGAAAGCAACTCTTTGATTGTTTTAACGCAAGATGCTTTTCGTTTAAAACATCAAAATGGAAATGCTCCAACTGGAAAGGCCTTGCGGCCTGTGTTCCCGCCTTATCGTCTTTATTTTCATTTTGTTCATTTTGGGCGCTCGCGTGTATGACGTTCTTTAGGGCAAATTATAATTTAAATCGGAGACACTCGATTAATCTCGTTTTAGCGCTTGCCGCGAAGAATAGTCTGTCGTCTTTCGTCGCGTTTGATTTAAGGTAACACGAAATTTAATATTGTCAAAAACCCTTTATTCGGTGTTATTTAAATCGTTATTAATTTTTAATTTAATTCAAAAATATTGTTCGTCAAGCCTAAGCGCCACTTTAATATTTTCAACTGCACATAAGAGGTAATAATTTTAATTATCGTGTACATTTCTCGTGTTTAATCAATTATTACACCTTACCAATGTCCAAAAATCCTGTCGATATTATTCATCCTTTTGTCTCTTTTTAGAAGAATTAATTGTTGAAGACACCCCAAAGACGTTGTACGCCTGCAAATCGGTAAGTGTAAATTTATATTACATTTTTGATTATTCACTTTGTGTGCAACTATCACTGTAAATAAATCAGATTGAATCAATGTAGAAACCTACAGCGACTTCCGTTTTATTAACTTACTATTTCATTTGCGAGTTATTAAAATAATAACCGCTGGTCCTTTATAAAAACCAAATTAATATCATTAGTCGCTAGTGCAAATTTGAATTCTTAGCTCGTTTATCCTACAGCCTGTATTTATGAAATGTATTCTCGTAAAGTAGTGTGAAAGAGTGATACACATCGATCAGCCTAAACATTAAGTAGGTTAGCAAGGATGTACGTCTTTGACCAGAAACATTAACCAAGGACGTGCAACGCAGTTAGGAAAACTTCTGCACACAAGGATCCATTCAAAATTCATAGTTTAAGTAAGGTCTTGCAATTCAATGAATTAAACTGTTTTGAATATATGAAAACCGTTATAAATTGAGTGCGAATTGAAGAAAAATTTAGTTAAACCCTAATAATAAGCGACAAACTTCACTTATATCCCATTAGAACTGTGAAAAAGTAAAATAGATGATTATGTAGGATGCAAAATCTTCACGCTACTGAAAAAGTTAGTGTTTGGGATGTAAACTGTTCTGAAAAAGTTGTTGAATTATTCTTTTGCGAAGATGACACGAACTCACTACGTGAGTATCTGCAGCCACAGACAGATATATCGGGTTTGGAGAAATTATGATTAGAATAGGGAAATGAAATATATCATGTAGCTTCAGACACAATAGCAATTAGGTACTTTCATATATCGAAAAATGCTGCATTTTTTCGGTAACAATAAAAACAAATCGTGATAGAAATTTATTTGTAATAATAGAACATTCAAAAATAATCAGAAAGTTGTTTAAAATACTTTACAAATTTGAAATATTTACGAATTCAATAGCAGTATCAACAATGTAACGCTATTGGTCGTGATGTCACGAGCCAGCAGACAGAAACGCACCTGTTAGTTCTTTATATGCGTTTACGATAATCAAACCGTTCCACACCGGTAGAAATGTTTTATCTCCGTTGTATCAGAAAAACTATTAATGAAAGATATAAAAGGAATACTGGATCGTCGTGAAGCGGTTTAATTATCGTGAACACCTATTATGTATCATCACAATATCCAACATATTCGACGTTATACAAATCGTGCAGGAACAGTTTATTAAATCATTTAGTAAGGAAAATAATATGTGAAGGCTACGTCCAACAACTTGTTTAGAGTGAACATTTCTATCGAAGGAGAATTTCTTAAATTGATACGCGGTTCAACTTATCAGAAATTAAAGACTATTTTTAAAGTAATAGTACCATGAAATGAAAATATCATTGCTTATAAAAAAATTAGTTAAATACTGCAAACTTGTTTTTAAAAGTCTAACTACTTATTTCAATTAATTAGGTATTATTTATTTTGTAGATCATAAAGACAGTCCTATGGTGATAATCCTATAGGATATGTACAAGTAAACCGAACAATAATAATTGTATTGCAAAAGCAAAGATATACCCAGAACACCGAATTCACAATAAAGCATGTATGGTGTCATTAACAATAGATGAAATCGTAGAAAATATTCAGTATTACGATTGTGCATTATTATCTGGTAATTTATATGAATTTAATTGATAACGATAATGGTACATATAAAAATTATTCCAATCGGGTAGGCTATAATTATGCGTTAGCATTATTAATGTGACTCCTACTATTGTTACATATTATTGGAAAAAGGTTCGCTTGGCTACTGTTGGATCTACAATCAAATTTATAACATGTAGGATTTTGAACATGCATTTATTTTTACAAGAGGTACGAAACACCACTTATACATTTTTTAAAGTATCATGTACTATTTGTGTTGTACAAAAAGAAACTTCACCAACGTGTTTTCGAGATGTTTATCATTTAAGACCGGCTACCCAAGTAGCGGCATAGAGCACTACTGGCTGATGAGGTCACTTGACCGCGTGTCATATTCCTTGTCAAATGGCGCCAAATTCGGAAATTCAAGATTTTAAGGCATACGAAAAGCAATAAATTGCTTAAAACCACGAATATAGCTAAGGACTGCTTCAACATATTATATTTTTACAAAAAAAATAGGCGAAAGTTCCCAATTTAGAAAAAAATGTTCTCAGAACCAATTTACGCCACCTGATTTCTTTTTATGGGAGTATCTGATTAGTTTAGTGTAAATTAATTGCTTACAAACGTTTGACGGCTTGTATTCAAGACTTATAAAGAAATTGCACACATGCTCGTCGAAATATTGCAAGTATTAATGAAAAAGGACCAAAGCAGGGCTGAACAGTATAAAAGCACTCGCAATGTACTCAATAAATAATTGTGTGTTCTACAACATTTTTAGACTTCAAACTGTTCTATTTTACACTTCTGTTCGTTTATTACAAAAATGCGGACACGCGACAAGAAATATCGGGGAAAATAACAAAATGAAATGGATAACACGTTGTACAATAAAAGCGGGTCGAAGCAAATAGAAATAAAGGAGAATTTTCAGCTTGAAATCACAGAACATTTAACAGCTATTAGATAGATGCAGCAACTTGAAAATCGATTATGAAATGATATAAACATTTTAAAATTCTAAAACGAAATAATTTTGGGAAAGGAAATAAGAACTTTAGTCAAAGAAGGTACATTAATCAAGTAGTATAATTCTAAACTCTCGAAGGTTACAGTGGTATGAATCAAAGGTATCAGATATTAGGTGCCTAATGATGCTACCAATTAGTAATTTAAAACCATCTAAAAAATCCATGCTATTTGGGCTGCATGATATTATCTAATAAGATGAAGACTAAATATGATGGCAAATATAAGTGATAGTTGTTGAAAAAACTACGAATAAGTTATTTTTAATACAAATGTCCAACCTCACACCTATTATACACGAAATATAGAAGAACTTTAAATAAAAAGACGCAAATTTTAAAAGGCACTGAGTAAACGGAAAACCTTCCGCATTAACATCATTCTTCGATGTTTTTGTGGTCAGTACCTTACACAAAGATTCACTTCGCCGATGGTATGATTTTCATAGCAGCAGAAGAACTATCTCATAAGCTAAAAAACGCAAACTTGTACAGTGTCGTCAATGCTGCAATAATTTAACAAAGTTTTCAAACGGAAAGGAAGATGTAGATCAGACAAACTACACGAGTCTGCTGTTTGATAGCCATGTGTTAGGAAGAACCGAAGGAACTCTGTCAAGTTTTAAAAAACTATTGATCAGACGCGTAAAAGCAGAAACAAGGAATGCATAGTTAAAAGTATAATCACGTCCAGACTGACCCAGAAATGCGAGAAAAATATTTAAGAAACACTGAAATAAAAAAGACGTATCCTCAAAGATCTAGGAAAGGCTGTCCAACAGCAAAAGTATTAAAGGCATACGCCAAATTCCAAATCGGTAAAAAACTTTAATTCCCAGTAGGCCGAAAAAATCATGTCATCTGAAATTGACGGTTTGCATTAGAAACCAACTACTTTCGTTATAATGTACATTCTGTTTATATGAAACTATGTTTAACATCTCTCTAGTTTACTATAATTACTACATTAATAACTACATTAAATTGTTTTTGTTGTTGATTATACTTTTATTTACTTCAGCTTATTATTTATAATTATGTATAAGTTACAAGATTGCGAATAAGTAGCTATTACAACATTTTTATCATTATAATTGTTTTCAATTTCACTACTTGTTTAGACTGGTTGTAAGCGCGTTTTAAGTTTTAACAAGCAATAATAAATTATTTAAAGGAACCTGGTATATAGAAATGTAAGCATATTTTTGAGCATATTTGGCAATATTTCGTCATGACAATAACAATAAGATTGAATATTCAAAATTATTATTAATTCAATTGAAAATAACGTTTAAAATTTGTAACGGTTCAAAGTGGAGTCTTTGAATCACGGGATTGGGAAAAATTATTTATATTTTGGCAGCCGGGATTGCTCGTCGGATTGGGCCGGTTCGACTTGTAGCAGGTTTCAGCTGTCGCTGGAGTTCTCCCTTGTAACGGTTCGCAGTTCGCTATCCTAAATATGAGAAAGTTAGGTATTAAAACGGAGAGACCCTCAAAAGAGGTCGTCACTTCTTGTGCGAAACGATCTTTTCACAATCATATATTTAATAATTATGTTGGGCGGAAATAACAAGATGTATAAAACCTTCAAAAGTAATTTTATTCACAATAACGGAAATTATAACTCAAATTAATGCTTTCGGATATTTGGTACATATTTATAAGAACGAATAATTAATAAGTATAAATAAATATAAGTCTGGTTCGCTAAAATTGAGAGCTTTCGGAGTAAAGAAGGCGACGCGGTGTAAAGTTCATTTTAATAGATGCGGAACGCTGCTTTGTAGCCCGCGCAAGGAAGCGCGCCCGTCCGGTCGAGCTTTGATGTTTGCCTGTTACTTATGAAGTTTTAATAAACAAGTTCAGTATCTTTCCAAGTGCGAACAGGGTCACGTCACTTGCGTGCGTGCTCCGTCCGTAAAATGATTTCTTCAGTTCAGGAAATGATCCCTTAACCTGCTCGCGACTGATGCCACTCAACAGGTGAAAGTATCAAAGGGGATGCTGGTGTCAAACTGGCTCCCGCTACAAAGACAACACAGATGTGTTTGACGGCGGCATCGGTTCGGGTTCTAGCTACGCTTGCACATCCGCTACAGAATCAACTCGAGATGAGGGGGCTCTGGTTAAACCTTATTATAGATAACTTCCCGCTACAGAAACAACACAGATGCTTTCGACAATAAGTTATACGGGATCTGGTAATCAGAAGGAGCTTTTGACGCTTGTGGATGTCTGAACTAATTTCGCAGTTTTAAATTCTGCGACCACGGTTTTGAAATTACAAGTTACTTAAATTGAAGCGGACAGTTTGCGTTCTTTGCGATTAACAAAGCGCTTTTCATTATAATAAAATTACCTCGGCTTTCCTATTAGCTCAAGTGCGGAATGACAAGAACTGTCGGCGCTAGTTCGAGTGCGTGACTGCAAGAACTGTCCTCTTTCTCTCAAAGCTTCGTTCTTTTATACAGAAATTGGTTACATCGCTCTCTGTTCCTCAAACCTGTCTGATAACTGCTATTCGGTCTTATAGATAAGCGTATCGCTTATATGCGTTGATTAACAATTTATTTATTTCAAATATTGCGAAATTTCAATTAATATTCTTTAGTTGATCACATACCGTTTTTAAAATTGCTTTATGTTTGTTATTTATTTCGGTGGAAATTTTAGTTATATTTGAAGGGTTGTTTGATACTTTGGTTATTGCGTAATATTTCGTTTTCTCCAAGTTTTACTTAATTAATGTTTTATATACATGCGGTTTAATAAACAATATTTAATTAATATTACTTCGCGGTCACTCACACACGGTTCATTTATTATTGTCTTTTAAAATGTCCTAATAAACTAATTTTCCGGTAATTTCGCGGAAACGTAAGATGCGCGTATTTGTAGCAAATAGGATTTTGCGTCGCTTTTATACATTAATATGTGCCGCTGGAAATGTTACAAATTCTTTCCTTGTTATAAAATAAAAATTAATTGGGATTTTCATATAATACAATATAACAAGGGTATTTTAAAAACTATTAAGGCATAGACATGCAATAATCTTCGAGATGCGAGTATTTCTAAAAATAGTTACTAACAATTCCCGCTTTCTCCCTGCGTCCCGAAAGAAGTTCTTCTGAGTTAGCTGAAGCTAGAGATTAATAGAGTAAAAAACGCATTTTTGTTTGTGTAGCTGAGTACACGCGTACTTTAAAGAGGCGATGTCAAAGTTCAATTTAAATTCCAGGACAGAAGAGTTACTCAAGTTTAAGTTTCGTAAATTACCGAGTTTTCGGGGAATTCGGTATATTGACGCCCAAAGGCGGATTATAATTGAATCAATTATCGTCTTTCCACGTTCGTTCCCTGTACAAAAGTTTAGGATCGGACTGTGCAGTACAAGTAAGGTACGACATAATATAGAACCAGAGGCGGCACTGTTTCCTACTACTTTTGGAAGCTTCAGAGTTCTCGGACCACAAGTAAGTAACGTTCTCCTACTTTGACTTTACCATAACATAATACTGGAAGCCTTTCTTTGGGATTCGACAATAATCCCTTTTATAAACCCCGGTGGAGCAAATACTTCGATCAAGTTAGAAACAGACATTTGCGATAATTTTGTAAATAGTATACCGAATTTTTAATGAGTTCAATTATTTAATTAAGTAAAGGCCACAATTTAATGGCTGAGTTTATTGTTCAATTCAGTTTAAATATAAATATTAGAAACCCAGGGGTCCCCGAATTTAGTTATAGTTAAAAGTATGTCTTGCATTACTATTACATATAGCTATATTTAAATTTATTGATTTGCATTTACCGAATTGTACTTTTCATATTACAAATTATTCATTATAGTGACATATTAAATTGTTTTTATTATTTCCTAACTTATAAGTAACTATTATTTCTTTCAGAGAATTACTAGGCATAAGTTAAGCAACACAATTGTGAGTCTACGATTGACGTGATCGAAGTATATACCCAGTAGCGTACGATTCACCATCTGTATAATAAGTACTTCACTGCTTTCCCGTAAAACGATTTCGAAGTAGTCTTCGTTCTTCACTTTTCCCTTTTAAAAACTGAACGTCTCCAAACGAACAGGTGCCCCTTAAATACGACTTTCCCCTTTGTGTTACTGCGACAACGATATTACGATATTCCTGGACATCTACACTGTCTGCCGGCGCAATACCGCAAATTCAGGGAATAACTACATCTGCGTTTGCATTTGCAAAATGTTTTTGTCCTGTTATATAGTATTCTGGTATCAGTTGATGAGACGTAAATCTTGCAGAAAGGAACATGGCCGTAAATTATGAACTAGCGGCCACACCTTTGACCTTTCCACATTCGGTTACGTTTTCAGTTTGGATTATGAGTTCGAGTACAATTTAAACCCTATAAAATGCCCCGATTATATTTTCAGTTTGAGCCGCTTAAACAAATTTAATTTTCGAATCGGGTCAATTTAGAAGAAAACATCGGTTAATTTTGATTTTCAGTTCAACTCAATTTCGAATCTGGTAACGAATTAATAAGTTTGAAATATTAAGCCTAGGCGCCTTGCTTGCTGGACATAGAAATGTCTGGAAACGGTCATACAATTGAGGCTATGTTATTTCTACACCTTATATAAAAACTCAAAAACGGACAACTTCTAATCTAGAAAAATATAAAAGTAATCGACGTATTTCAGCCTCAAGGCATAATTTGCTTAAAATGAAACTCATTGAAAGCTTATCCATTAATGTGATTATAGTGACCTTGAGGCGGTTTCATAACAAACGCATTACACATTTATGTACCCAAGTAGATGTAAGAATAGCTATGATAAGGTATTGCAGTGATCATAATTGAAAGGGGGCCAAAAATGAAAAATTACCAACACATATATTAGTCTAGTGTTCCTCAACTGCATGGTATATAGATTAAATTTTATGGTATTTGATTTTCCATTTTGACACGTTATAATCTTTAATTACCGCTTATTTAGATTTGAATTTAAATCAAGCTGTTGCTTAGAAAATTTAAAATGTTATGATACAGCCTGTTAAATCTATCACTGAGGACAGGGCTTGAAGATTAATACTTTATTTATCTGAATTCCGTAATTTGGGTAGGTATTTATGTTAAATCCACGTTTAAAATTCATAAGTAATTTTGGACCATTAATGAAAAACCTCTAAGGACACTAAATGTTCAGAAACACATAAGTTCTAGGCTTAAGTAAAACTAGAAACAATATCGGTACCTGTCAAAACGTACCCTTTTAATATACTTCAGTAAAATAACATAAAATTTAGTAGGCAAGTAAATATTCTTTTGTGATCAGACATATGTTATTGCCAACAGAAAAAGAACATATAATGAAACTGTGATGTAATAAAATCTTATTGGTCTTTATATTAAATCGATATTTTAAAAATTATTTTTAACAATTGTTGGCCAAATTATCCACTAAACTGGATAAAATTGTTTCTTACGATAGTTTTATATTGTCGGTATTTAGAAAATCCGCTCTAAAATTATAAGTACATATTTAAATGAGTTACAACAAAAAAATATGTGTCATATTTAATTTAAAAAGACAAAAATTCAAAACTTGTCGGGATATTTTGTTAAAAAATTAGTGAAGCTAATCTATAAAATGAAAATAATCATATCATAAAACTGAGATGAGTTAAGGAAAACAAAACATCCTAACGTGAGTAAGGACTGTAGACTTCATAGCAGAAATCCTTAACTCTGTCAACACAGCTACATTAATACAAATCATTTCATTTCATCGATATATAATTAATTGATTATTCAATTTAGAAAATTATTAATATTTTGTTTTTCTCGATGACACCTATAAAGTAAAGAAACCCAGTCAACCCACTGATATTGAATACGTAATAATTCTTCATTAATCATCTTCGTGGTGAAATTATTAAATTGGAGGAAATAAAACAACGTCTTCAACCAGCGAAATAAAATTTTTAATTAATCAAATATTCTTAGTTAGCCTTATGTATTCTAAATTGACAGTATTGAAAATGACGTAGTTGAAAAAATTAAATGATAACTACCTTAAATGTCTACTAAATATAAGATGTTTAATTAAAAGTCCATCCATATAATAATATTAAACTGTTAAGAAAAAACTCAATTCTAAAAATAGGTTCACAGGTTTAAATCACGTTGAATATAATTATTTTTCCAAGTGCAGATCTCTAATACTGATTTTCGTACATACATTTGTTTGTCAGTAATATTCCGTTGTGGGCGGGACGAAGAAGACCTCTCCCTGTCGTTGTACTGAATTTGTTCCAAATGATTTACGCATGATTCAGCTTACTACCACTATTTCAATTAAACGTCCTTTTACATTTAATTTAAGCTAGAAAATGGTGGCATATAATAATTATGTTTAATGTAAATCTGTGCTACATGTATATAGCACGTATGTATGTATATATGTAATGTATATTTCGCTCTACAGATATAATTGTAACTAATTTGAATATACACGAATACAATTGTTGAAAGCTTCACTGTTTGCGGGGTTAATCGAGGATTACTTTATTCAAACGTATTTGAAAATAAATTTTAGACATGATTTTGTGCTAAAGTGCTTTTTCTTTCAAAACTTTTTTTCTGATATTATCTACAGCTTTGAAATTGTGGTTCCAACCATCGCCGATACGTTCATGCTTTCCATTACCATGGATAGCACTAGCATCTGTATTTACGACTTGCAGAGGTCCTTTGCGACACATCTATCAGCCTGGTTTAAGAGTTTCGCATAGCGAAACTACTGCATATCCATAAATTTAGATTTTCTCTAAGTGAAAACGGTTTTTATAAAATAATAGCAGTAAAACCTATGTTGTATAAAATGCATGACCTAGGCTATTACTAAGAATTATAAATAATGTGATGTTAATACCGTTGTTTATTTATTAAGATTAGTTAACCGAAAAATTGCTTATTAGTAATTAATAACTATTTAAACGATTTTCACTAAATATCTTAAGATTAACAGACTTGGTACGATATAGGCAGAATTATGGAGTATTAAAGTTTAATAGTTTCTTATTTATACGACGGTTGCCTTTTATGCTGTTACAAATGACCACTAGATGTCGCTAGTGTAATAAGTTATTGCCATATTCGTAAAATGTGACATTTTGTATTGTAAAATCCGTGGCGACTTAGAAATTGACAGAGTAGTTTGTTTAGAGTGCGCGTTTAAAGAAAGTAATTTTGTGAAAAAATGGAAATTACTCGTGAAGGTTTTCGTTAGATGATTTTATACGATTTTCGTAAAGGTCTAACTCAGCAACAATGCTTAGAATCGCT
>JAHWXV010017915.1:0-17653 GCA_024586415.1 Phrixothrix hirtus | reverse complement strand
TTGAACTGAAATAAAGAATTTAAAATTATTTACTTTTACACAAAAAATGAGCAGTACAATTCACAATCACGGTACCGATTGAAAAATATAACCAAATTAGTTACTTTTCACTTCAGGAATGGTGACGGAAAACCTAATCATTGTAAATACCCAGATTTTTTAAATTTTTACGCTCCTGGATGCACTCTTTTCCGATGGCATTATATTTTCAAAAGCGCTATGTGAAATTAGCGCGATATATTATGAAGCGGCAAGTTGAGCGATGTGAAAATTAATTTGGGAACCGCTGATGAGTTTTGAAAATGTGATATTTGAAAATTGCGTCCTCCATAAACAAAAACTACCGAAAACAAACTTTCGTCGGCTGATGAATAAAGCTGCCGAAATTATACAAAATAGCACGTTATGCGTTGCTTCTATAAATATAATTTGTTCTAATTATGCTAATTTACGTGCAATAGGTGTTCGTTGGTTTGCAACTGCTGAAGCAATTTTAAAATGGAATAATGAAGCATCAAAACGTAATATAGGAACTAAGGCTATCATTTAGGTTACTTTTTCTCAGCATTTAAATCGTATATTTAATTTATGTAACGTATAAAATTTAATGGTTATGAAAATAAAATAATAGTTTCTCATTTTTAGATCCGAAAGGCGTGTTAAAATCTACAGTAAAAAAAATTAATAGATATAATTATCGATAAAAATCTAGCCTATAGTTTCTAAAATAAATGAGCTCATTAGTTAGATTTTAAATATTTATGTTTGGCGTAAATAATATAATGCGCACAGCGTAAGAATTTTAATATTTTTTTTATAAAAACTTAAAAAAGTACCAGCACAATGTAATTTGTTTGTATGCTTGAGGATTTGGAACGCGACTATTATTGTCATTTCTCCATGCGTACCAAAAGACAAAGCGCCAACGATAGGCTGTTACGTACCAAATCTTACACTGACAACGAATTTGCTAGCATATTATTTAATTTTCCCACCGCTTTGCATTCAGGGACAACCACGCCAACTACTGACTTGTCTAACCGAGCGTGTGATGGCGCTACAGGTTTTTTGCAATATTAATACCAATGGAATTTGCCGACCCAAGTCAAGTAGGGCGAAGCGTATTGCACAACACAATCACATCTCATTTTATCAAAAATGTGAACTTTGGTCTACTGAAGCGAAAAACTAATTAAGAGCCGGCTGTACCATGTATTTTTCGCTAAATTGTCATAGAGACAATGGAAAAAACTCAATGAGCGTAACGCAGAAAACGCCACAAATCAGTTAAAAGCGATTCCCAGCTCGTGCAAGAGTGTAGAAAATTTTTGACTTTGACTTCACAGCTGTGAGCGTTTCGCTAGGCCGGGGAGCCCATGTACCACTAGAACCAACAGACATCGTTCTGCGCAGTTGTTAGTGAATCATGTACGCGCTCAAAGTTTCAAATAGAACAAATTGCTGGTGCCCGCTTAGATAATACATTCGAAGTCATGGCAGCATATACTGTTTCCAAAAAAACTTCATCTGATAAACACAATCGCAGACGAAAGTGTATTTGAATGACAGAGACCGGAGAATATTGATGAAACCTGTAATCAAAGTGACCTCTTAGCTGAATTACTGTCTCCCCTACAACGTGTCCGAAAAAATAGTTAGGAGAGATCTCCACAAGCGAAACCACTAATAAACCAGGCGAATGCCAAGAAGCAACTCTTCTAAAACGTGAGCTGTCTATTTCCAACTAAAGGACAAGATTTCGTGTGAAGCACGGTAGAGGCTCCTCTTATCACCGTGCAACATCGGTCATTGCCAAGGACTATGTAGGCATTTCTCTCGACATGACACTTACCAAGATGCTAAAATCTTGATTCATACAGCTCATGTTGCTGAATCCTGATTATCTGGACATGCCGATGCCGTTTTTCATCTTTCTTCGTTTCTGTAGACGCCAGATATTAATATCGTAGAACTACTGTGGTCGGGCCTGTTATTCGCCCCCAGGAGATTGAGCAAGATTTACGTGAAAAATAATAGCGGGCCCGTTATTCGGAATTTGGGCAAGTTGTGAAGTGTGTCTTCTAGTCGATGCGAGAGACTGGTATGATAACGAAAAGGCTTTCGCCGAAAGAATTTCATTTGTTCAAATTTTTGTAAAAATTTAAATAAATTTGGTTATATAAGCCAAACGTTTTCGCCTGGGCCGTTTTAATGGTTACATCTTCAGGACTGAGGTACATATGCAAGTTGTGAATTGATTAGATTTAAATCGCGAACTAAGAAATGCTAAGAAAAGCAAGAAGCCCAGATATCTTCGTCATCTTTCAGTATTTAAGATTATAATATTTGATTTGACAATTAAATGTCAACAATTTAAGAACTTTTAGAAAACAACTTTCTTGTAATTAGTTAACGAATAAATAAATAGCAGGCGTTTATAAACACTTAATCAAACATATAAAACATGCCATTTGTTAAGATGGTAAATTCCCGTTTCGTGCAGACTGTCTTGTCAAATTCTGATTTACTAAGCACCCTGATAATGTTTGCCAAGCTCCCTGGTCTCCCTTAGTTGCGAGATCACAATATTACAAAACCCCTGACTTACATATTGGAGAATAGGATTCGAGTCCGTACTACATTTTCAGCCACTTTAAGAACTTGAGCAAGGTTTTTATGAATAATAATACAAAATGCCCTAATCGGCTATCCAGGACTTACGTTTATCCATTCCCAAGTGAATACAGGTCGTCTTCAACGCTCACGTTAGGCAAAAAATTCGTTTCTGTACGCGGGAGTGTACTGCAACACTCATAAAGCCTGAGCAGAATGTTATCTCATCTGATGAATTGTTAGAGCAAGTGCGAGTTTACGCTTACGGCCAAGACTGAATGATATCAAGGGTACAGCATAGTTTCAGTTCGGCCATGACTTGGACAGTCATGATAATCTGCAGATCACATTATCAACATGCAAGCTTCAATAATTGCTAAAGAATGCGATGACCTTTTCGGCGTCCCATGGTACAGACATTGTTGCTTGCAGTAAATGTTATTTACCAGCATGATGCATCCAAATGGTAATTTTCAGAGCATGTCGATGACGTTTCTCATCTTCTCTGGCTCCAGAGTTGCCGTACTAATACGATAAAGGCGCTGTAATCGGTTTCGAAGAACAGTTTTGACGTTTTATACGAATGGTATAAAATTGTCATATACAATATCTAGAGCCGATTTTTCCATTTATAGGAGAATCCAAATCGTCTTTGACAGCCACAACGGTGGAAATTCGTTGCCTGACTAAGTCTGAATACTAGAAATAATGCCACCCTCAGAAAGCCTGGACTTTCGAATAGTGTAATGAAATTTAATGAATCATCGTGTACACTATTTCCAACTACACCACCAGTTTACAGTTAGAGAAAACGCCTGGTTATGGTTGGGATAGTTATATCATGGTATCCTGCTGGCCCCATTGTTAACATACAAGGTTCAATTACCTCCAGGTACTCTGCAGCCATTTTCGGCAACCTATGATGCAGACATTATTTTGTACAGCAAATGGCATTTACCGATCTGATAAAGCCCAAATTCACACAGGTGGTGTTGTCGAAACAAGGTTTTCTAAGAATGCAGATAACATTTCCCGTCTTCCCTCGCCCCCACAATTGCCATCCTCAATATCACATTGCCCTTGTGACCGGTTTTGGAAAACAGCATCCCTTCAGGAACTTGAACAAGTTTTATATAAAATAGTATACAATTTTTTGTCCGATACCTAGGACAAAACTACCTATTCCCAAAAGAATTCAATACGTTTTGAACGCCCATGGTACGTAAATAATTCAGCCCTTTATCAGGTCTGTGTGCAAAGAAGCCGGAAAGTAGTGTACCACTCATAAAACCTGAATGGTTGAAGAATATCATTAGGCCTGATCAATTGTTATCTACACTATTTCCAACTACAGATCGAATTCACGTGTGAGGAAGACCGTCCTAAGCTTATGAAAAGGACTGGATCCTCCCAAGGGTACAGTATGAGCGGAATAGTTATATCATGGTATTCTGCTGGTTCTATTATCCCATCAAGAATGAAGCGTGATGGAAGTTCGGTTATGTTTTGAATAATTATATCATGCTATCTCTATGCCCCCATTATCAACATACAAGGTTCAATTACTGCCAGGAACGCGCTGTAGCCATTTTGGGCAACCTATTATGCAGACAGAATTTCATGCAGTAAATTGTTAACAAAGCCCAGATTCGCACAGGTAGTGTTGTCGAAACATAGTTTTCTAAGAATGCCGATAACGTTTCCAGCCTTCGCATCTCTTCAGGAACTTGAGTAAGTTTTATATAAAATAGTATAAAATTTCATTGTCCGGTACCTAGAACAAAACTGCCTATTCCCAAGAGAATCTAGAACGTCTTGAACGGTCATGGCACACAGGCGTGTGTGCAAAGAAGCCGGAGAATAGTGTATCACTCATAAAACCTGGATGGTCAAAGAATGTCATCTGGCCTGATCAATCGTTATTTACATTATTTCCAACTACAAATCGAATTCACGCGTGGGTCAGACCGTCCTAAGTTTATGAACAAGACGGGATCCTCCCAAGGGTAAACTACCATTATCAACATGCAAGGTTTAATCACCGCTAGGAATTATATAGATATTTTGTTCCGTGCAGTCATATCATTTACCAACAGCTAGCCCCAAACCTCAACACCATATATATCCTATGGTCGATTTTAGAAAACAGCATCTCTCCAGGAACTTGAGAAACTTTTATATAAAGAATGGTAGAAAATCCATGTATCCACTATCCAGGATAGATTTGTTAACCTCCAGGAGAATTCAGGTCATCTTTGACGCCCACTAGGGTAGGAACCTCTTCCTTGATCAAATGTGAATGCTAACGCTTAAAACCTAGACCGCCGAGCAGTGGAAGAATGTCTTCTGACGTAATAAATCGTTCTGTACACTAGAGAAAATCGCCTTGATCTTATGGCCAGGCTGTATCCTATCAAGGATGAAGCGTGATGGAAGTTCGGCTATGATTTGGATACTTATACCATGCCATCCCGCTGGACCCATTATGTAGACATTTTGAGTAAATCTTGGTGCAGACATTGTTCCCTGCAGTAATGCCATTTACGAAGGTAATGAAGGCTATATTCATACACCTACTGGCCCTTGCAGTTGTCGGACCTTAATACCACAACATTACCGTGATAAATTTTGGAAAACAGCACCTGTGTAGAAATTTGAACACTTTTGTTTATGTCCAGGAGAATTCAGATTGTCCTTGATGTCATCCATTATTAGATGTGAATGCTAAGAGGTGATGGAATAGTGCAACGCTTATAACCTAGACTGCTGATCAATGGAAGAATGTCACCTGATGTGATGGACCGTTCTGTACACTAGAGAAAATTAGGCTGTATCCTATCATGCTATCCTACTGGTCTCATTATTAACATGCAAGGAGCTCTGTACACATTTTAGATGACCTATGGTGCAGACATTGTTTCCGGCACTAAACGCTATTCACCAAGATGATAAAGTCCAAATTTATAGAGGTGGTGTTGTCTAAACGTTGTTTTCTAAGCATGCCGATAACGTTTCTCATTTTTC
The DNA here is from genome assembly GCA_024586415.1 of Phrixothrix hirtus. Lineage (NCBI taxonomy): Eukaryota > Metazoa > Arthropoda > Insecta > Coleoptera > Phengodidae > Phrixothrix > Phrixothrix hirtus. The sequence continues at coordinate 12,016 of JAHWXV010017915.1, read as the reverse complement.
TTAACCCCCACATTTGCCGGCGCCCAATACCATAGAGGGTTGGGTTTTGGAAAATGTCATCTCTTTAAGAACTTGAGCAATTTTTATATAAAATGGTATAAAATTCTTATATCCACAATCCAGGATAGATTTGTTCACCTCCAGAAGAATTCAGGCCATCTATGACGCTCACTAAGGTAGGAATATTTTCTTTGGTCAGATGTAAATACTAAGATGTGATAGAATAGTGCAACATTTTAAACCTAGACCGCTGACCAGTGGAAGAACGTCATCTGATGTTATGAATCGTTCTGTACGCTAGAGAAAATCAGGCAGTATTCTATCAAGGGTGAAACATGGTGAAAATTTGGTTATGATTTGAATAATTATCTCATGCTATCCTGCCGACCTCATTATCGACATGCAAGGGGTTCTATACACACTTTAGGTAACCCATGGCCCAGACGTTGTTTCCTGCACTAAACGCTATACACCAAGATGATGAAGTCCAAATTCATACAGGCGGTGTTGTCCAAACGTGGTTTTGTAAGCATGCCGATCAAGTTTCTCATTTTGCTTAACCCCCACAGTTGCCGGTGGTCAATACCATACAGTGTTGGATTTTGGAAAACATAATCTCTTTAAGAACTTGAGCAAGTTTTATATAAAATGGTATGAAATTCTTAGATCCACTATCCAGGATAAATTTGTTCACCTCCAGAAGAATTCAGGTAATCTTTGACGTCTACTAAGGTAGGATTCTCGTCCTTAATCAGATGTGAATGCTAAGAGGTGATAGAATAATGCAACGCTTAAAACTTAGACCGCCGATCAGTGGAAGAATGTCACCTGATGTGATGGACCATTCTGTACACTAGAGAAAATCAGGCTGTATCCTATCAAGGATGAAGTATGGTGGAAGTTTGGTTATGATTTGAATAATTATATCATGCTATCCTGCTGGTCTCATTATCAACATGCAAGAGATCCTGTAAAAATTTTAGGTGACCTATGGCGCAGACACTGTTTCCTGCACTAAACGCTATTCACCAAGATGATAAAGTCCAAATTCATACAGGTGATGTTGTCCAAGCGTGGTTTTCTAAGCATGCTGATAACGTTTCTCATTTTTCTTAATCCCCACAGTTGCTGGTGGTCAATACCACACAGTGTTGGATTTTTGAAAACACCATCTCTTTAAGAACTTGAGCATGTTTTATATAAAATGGTATGAAGTTCTTAGATCCACTATCCAGGATAAATTTTTACACCTCCAGAAGAATTCAGGTCATCTTTCACGCCCACTAAGGTAGGAATCTCTTCCTTGATCAGATGTGAATACTGAGAGGTGATAGATTAGTGCAACGCTTCAAACCTAGACCACCGATAAGTTTCAGAATGTCCCTTGACGTGGTGAATCGTTCTGTTCACTAGAGAAAATCAGGCTGTATCCTCTCAAGGGTGAATCGTGGTGGAAGTTTGGTTATGATTTGAATAATTATATCATGCTATCCTGCTGGTCTCATTATCAATATGCAAGGGGTTCTGTACACACTTTAGGTGACCTATGGTGTAGAAACTTTTTCCTGCACTAAACGCTATTCACCAAGATGATAAAATCCAAATTTATACAGGAGGTGTTGTCCAAACGTGGTTGTTTAAGCGTGCCGATAACGTTCCTCAATTTACTTAACCACCACAGTTGCCGGTGCTCGATACCATAGAGTGTTGGGTTTTGGAAAACATCATCTCTTTAAGAATTTGGGCAAGTTGTATATAAAATGGTATAAAATTGTTATATCCACTATGTTCATCACCAGGAGAATTTATATCATCTTTGTCGCTCACTAGCGTACAAATCTCTTCCTTGGTCAGATGTGAATGCTTAGAGCTGATAGAATAGTGCAACGCTTAAAACCTACACCGCTGAACAATAGAAGAATATCACCTGACGTGATCGGTCGTTCTGTACACTAGAGAAAATCAGGCTGTATCTTATCAAGGGTGAAGCATGGTGGAAGTTTGGCTATGCTTTGAATAATTATATCATGCTATCATGTTGGTCTCATTATCAACATGCAAGGTTCAATCACTACCAGGGATTCTGTACACATTTTAGGTGACCTATGTTTCGTCCAGTAAATGCTATTCACCAAGATGCTAAAGTCCAAATTCATACAGGTGATATTGTCCAAACGTGGCTTTTTACGCATGTCGATAACATTTCTCATTTTCCCTAACTCCCACAGTTGCGGGTGTTCAGTATCATAGAGTGATGGGTTTTGGAAAACATCATGTCTTTAAAAACTTTAGCAAGTTTTATGTAAAATGGTATAAAATTCTCTTAGTGACTATTCATGACAAAGTTATCCATTTTCAGGCGAATCCATGCCGGCTTATTCCTTTATCAAGTGTGGATGCTAAAACGCGGTAGAATAGTGCAACACTCATAAAGCTTGGGCGATCGATCAGTGGAAGAATGTTATCTGATCTTACACCTCAGTGCGAGCTTAGATGTAGGAAACACCTCCCTAAGATTATAATCAGAACTAGATCCTACCAAGGCTAAATCATGATGGAAGTTTGGTTATGATTAGAATAGTTATATCATGATATCCTGCTGGTCTCATTATCAACAGTCGAGGTTCAATCGCTACCAGAGATTCTGTACACATTTTAGGTGACCTATGGCGCGGACATTGTTTCCTGCACTAAACGCTATTCACCAAGATGATAAAGTCCAAATTCATACAGGTGATGTTGTTCAAGCGTGGTTTTCTACGCATGCCGATAACATATCTCAATTTCCCTAACCCCCACAGTTGTCGGTGCTCAATCCTGTAGAGTGATGGGTTTTGGAAAACATTATCTCTTTGGGAACTTGAGCAAGTTTTATACAAAATGGTATAAAAGTTTTAAAACCACTATCCAGGATAGATTTTTTCACCTCCAGAAGAATTCAGGTCATCTTTGACGCCCACTAAGCCAGGAATCTCTTCCTTGATGAGATGGGAATGCTAAGAGGTGATAGAATAGTGCTACGCTTAAAAACTAGACTGTCGATCAGTGGAAGAATGTCATCTGACGTGATGAATCGTTCTGTACAAAAGAGAAAATCGTCCTGATGTTATAGTCAGGCTGTGTCTTATCAAGGATGAAATGTGATGGAAGTTCGGTTTTGATTTGGATAATTATATCCTGTTATCCCTCTGTCCTCATTATCATCATACAAGGTTCAATCGCTGCTAGGAGTTATGTAAACGTTTTGAGTAGATCTTGGTGCAAAAATTGTTCCCTTCAGGGGATGAAGTCCATATTCATACGACTACTGGTCTCGGAAATTGTTGGATTTTAATACCACATATCTCCCGTGGTCGGGTTTAGAAAACAGCACCTGCCCAGAAACTTGAGCACTTTATTTATATATATTTATATATATATATATATATATATATATATATATATATATATTATCCAGTATAGATTGTTTCATGTCCAGGAGAATCCAGGTCGTCTTAGATTCCCACTAGGGTAGGAATGCCATCCTTGATCGAATGTGAACGCTAAGAGGTGATAGAATAGCGCAACGCTTAAAACCTAGACCGCTGATTAGTGGAAGAATGTCATCTGACGTGATGAATAGTTTTGTACACTTGGATGAAACATGGTGGAAGTTTGTTTATGATTTGAATAATTATACCATGTCATGCTGCTGGTCTAATTATCAACATGCAAGGTTCAATCAATACCAGGGATTCTGTATATATTTTAGGTGGGCTATGGCGCGCTAAACGCTCTTCGCCAAGATGATAAAGTCCAAATTCATACAGGTGGTGTTGACGAAAAGTGGTTTTCTAAGCATGCCGATGGCCTTTCTCATTTTCTTTAACCCCTACAGTTGGCAGTGATCAATACCATAGAGTGTTGGGTTTTGGAAGACATCATCTCTTTAAGAACTTGAACAAGTTTTATATAAAATGGTATAAAATTCTTAAGTCCACTATTCAGGATAGATTTGTTCACCTCCAGGACAATTTAGGTCATCTTTGACGCTCACTAAGGTAGGAATCTCTTCTCTGATCAGATGTGAATACTAACGCTTAAAACCTAGACTGACGATCAGTGGAAGAATGTCATCTGACGTGATGAATCGCACTGTACACTAGAAAAAATGGCCCTGATTTTATAGCCAGGCTGTATCCTATCACAGATGAAGCGTGATGGAAGTTCGGTTATGATTTGGATAATTATAATACCATGCTACCTCGCTGGACCCATTATCAACATACAAGGTTCAATCATTGCTAGGAATTATGTAGAAATTTTGAGTAAATCTTCGTGCTGAGATTGTTTCCTGCAGGTCATGAAGCCATATTCATACAACTACTGCCCCACGCAGTTGTCGAACCTTAATATTACATATTTCTCTTGGTCGGTTTTGGAAAACAGAACCTGTGCAGAAACCTGAGCACTTTTGTTCATGTACAGGAGAATTTAGGTCGTCCTTGATGCCCACTAGGGTAAGAATGTCATCCTTGATCAAGTGTGAATATTAAGAGGTGATAAAATAGTGCAACGCTTAAAACCTAGACCGCTGATCAATGGAAGGATGTCACCTGATGTGATGAATCGCTCAGTACATTAGAGAAAATCAGGCTGTATTCTATCAAGGGTGAAGCATGGTGGAAATTTGGTTATGATTTGAATACTTATATTATGCTAGCTTGCTGGTCTCACTATCAACACGCAAGGTTCAATCACTACCAGGAATTCTGTACACGTTTTAGGTGACCTATGTGTCCTGCACTAAATACTATTCACCAAGATGATAAAGTCCAAATTCGTACAGATTGGTGTTGTTCTAAGCATGCTGATAACGTTTTTCATTTTCCTTAACCCCCACAGTTGCCGGTGCTCAATGCCCTAGAGCGATGGGTTTTAGAAAACGGCATCTCTTTAAAAACTTGAGTATAAAATTCTCTTAGCCACTATTCAGGACAAATTTTTCCATTTTCAAATGAATCAAGGCTGGCTTAAACGCTCATAGAACTTGTTCCTTTCAGGTGTGAATGCTAAAATGGGGTAGAATAGTGCAGCACTCATAAAGTTTGGACGGCCGCCCAGTGAAAGAATGTTATCTGATCTTCCACCTCAAAGCGAGCTTAGGTGTGGCAAATACCACCCTAAGTTCATAAACAGGACGGGATCCTACCAGTTTGGTCATGATTTGGATAGTCGTATCGTTTCATTATCGGCATGTAAGGTTCAATCACTGTTAGGGATTATATATTTTCTTTAAAGAAAAATTTGCAGAGGAACCGGAGATTGAGGCAGTGTTGTAGTGGTGAACACGACAGAGTACAAATTATATAGACATTTTGGGTGCAGTAATATTATTTACCAAGATGATAAAATCCATATTCGTATAGCTGCTGTTATCGAAAAGTACTTTTTTAGGCAAGTCGATGGTGTTGATTTTCCCTGACGCCCACAATTGGAAAACATGATCTTTCCAGAAACTTGAGCGAGTTTTATATGAAGAATTGTACAAAAATCCTTGTCCGTTCTCAGATTCTGTATTTGTATGAGTTTAAAATATAAAAAAGCTTATATCAAAGCATCTTCAGTTTGATCGTTCCCATTTTCTCGATGATGGTAACCCTCAGTCGGATAATGACCGATTTTTGTGGAAGATTTCTGAGGTAAATCTGGTAATGTCTTTCAAAAATAAGATTTGAATCGTTTTCCAATGTGCACGTCCTGCAATGTTCTCCAAGTTAATATTTTAGCCAAATCGTGGAGACGCGTTATAAAATACTTGAAAACCGAGTGTTAGCAAATAATAAAGGACATTTTGATAACCACTACCATAGATTATAATAATTACATCTATCTCTCATAAAGATCGCAATGTCACACATTTAAAGGGGTGATGTTTAGAATTCTCCTGAAAGCCGGTGTGGCGTCAAAATTCCATCCAAAATAAAAACAACTCCATTAACACAGTGTAACACATGCAATAAACCAATAAAATCAAAAAGTAATTTAATTATATTTATCATCTTTTATGGTTGTCTATAAAAACCTAAGCACAACACATAAAAGCGAGTCGAGGAGAGCAATCTAATATAATATGTTTAATTACGACCGAACCTAATAAAAAGTTGTGAATCACGGAATCATCAACTGTAATTGCCGGCCTCTAAATGAGAAACCCGTCCATAAAAGTAGAACTAAGAAAGTGTTTATTTTATTTCCGTAATAACACTCGTCTTTTCGTTTACTCATATAAGTCCTGCTATGTCTCTTTAGATCAACGTTAACTGCTCGACCACCGCCCGCGCCGTTGTGCAAAGCTGAACAATTGTCCTGAAAATAATCACCGTCACCGCACCGCCGCCAATGAAGAAATTACCGACATATGAAGTTATTAAACCTTTATAAGCTTTTAATTGGCATTTAACCTGAAATTGTACCTGTAAAAACGTCATGGAAGACTATATATTTGCAGTTCATTAGTTTAAGATTAAAAACGAAGATTTCGATGTTTTTGTTCATCGTTATAAACAAACTTCGATTAAGTGAAGAGCAACACGTAAGAACGAAATCACTTCCTTTTACCCTTATAAAACTCATTGCTCTCGTGTCAGCTGCAGATGATATCAGAAATAAGTTGCCGTTTAATATACTACACTCAAATGTTAAATGCACATCGTGTTAACTGGTATAACTTCGTATCTTAATTGCTTACAAACATGAAAACGAATCCAAGTCGTAACTAGTGGCAAAGAAGCTTTATTTCTTCAAACTCCCCAATTAATTATTCTAAAGCACGTCCAATTAATTCACTATTTTGCATGAGAAAAAAACTATACAGAAACAGGTGCAAATTTAGTTGAACGAACAAGAAGGATATGGTTAGTGCCTTGTTTTGCTTATAATAAAAGCGCTGACAGCTGTAATATGAATGTTATTAAGCGTAGGATGTATATTTGAATAGATGTTTCGAGAAGGGAGCACTTATTTTACTGTTCTAATCAATAAATCAGCAAAAGCTGTTACTGACCGCCGCGCCGCGCCGTTTTGTTTAGAGCGCTACAGAGGGTCGCTAAAAACGACAACAATATAGTCAAAATTAAATAAGTTTACCTTTCAGCGCCGCCGTTCTATAAGAGAAAATGGTTTTATTGATTATATATTTTGAGGGAGAAACTTTGTGATGTGTTAAATATACAGACTTATGTAAGCCTTTTCAGTGATGTAAGAAAAACTTGCTAACTCGAAGTATATCGGTTAATTTCTGATTTTTAACGACTGTTGCAAATTTTTTAATTTAAATTAATTTACCTGTATTTTATTCAGAACTATTAATGAAATCTACACTTCTCAACGAACTCAGCAACCTCCGCCATTGTAGTGGATGATATACAGGGAGAACCTAAAAAAGACGGTCGTTGGAAAACGTTGAACGTATTGATAAAAAATGCACAAGAGGATCTAGCACAGAAAACTGGAAACCAATTTGAACCCCAGCTGACGCTCACATACGTCTCACTTATAGAAAATCTGCTGAAATCGATTTTTCTCCGAAATTACCGTCAGACGAAGCTTACTTTGAGCTAATTAGATCAGTTAATGGACAAAACTGCAGATTTTGGGGAGTTCACACTTTACAGAAATCCATTCAAGACCATTGAATCCGCGTAAGGTAATAGATTCACCGCGTGGTTTTGCTAGACCCCCTTGGAGTACCTTCACTGGTGCAAGATAGGAGCACGCCTCCCACTTATAAGCAGTGCCGGACAAATGAAACACTTAAACTAGAGCAAAACTAGCACAAGGTAGTGGAATCTACCTGCAACAAAACTGCTCACAGGCAGGCGTTATGATAGTTAACATGGTTGCGATAAGACAGTCATGTGGAAGGCATTATAACGACGTCTACAGAACGGCGATTTCCGACTTGTGACCGCGTTAAACCTCGAGTCCAACGCCAATATCTGCACCCACTGTGCAAGCATGGCGACGGGCGTGGGGCCAATCCCGAGGTACTCCCCCTCCTCCTCAAAAAAGTCGGTCTCTAAAGGCCCCCAAAAAGCTTCGGATCAGAATGAATGCCTAAGGGCATTATCTTTTGTATTCCCTCTCCGGCTTGAGATTTAGATGGGATAGACACAATCAATTTGTTTCCTTGGCCATGAAGCCAATCATGTATGGTGTTTTTCTGAGCCAATTTTTGCAACCACGCACGCGCGCTACGCGCCCTTGTCCCCTCCACTTTCGTTCTTGACGAGCCTTGATCACTATTGGTACAGCAAGTTTATTATTGTCCAGAGGGGAACTTAACTATACCTTTCTACACCCGCACACTTCTTATAACTAATGTATACATAAATGTTCCTAAAGTATTAATAGCTAACTAATAAGATAACGCCGATCTAAATGTTTAGCACTGAGTTAGGTTGGAAAAACTAATATGATAACGAAGATCTAAATATTTAACACCAAGTTAGGTGGGAATAACTAACATGATAACGAAGATCTAAATGTTTAGCACTGATTTAGGCGTGCTAATGATAATTGAAATGTTTTAATACTAAGTTCGGATGGCATGACTAACATGTTGACCACTGAATAAATATAATCGTCCCACACTATTTAATAAAAGTTTTTACTCACTTCGCCGGGATGTTGGACGATGGTTTGGTTGTTGTCGAAGCTGTCTTGAAATGCTGGTTGTCGGAATGGTAGACCTCTTGGTGCAGATGGTGGCTGGTCGCTGTGGTCGGCTGCGGTCAACATCATCGTCGAAGCGACGCGCGGGGCAGTGTCTTTCTCTGAAGGAATGGCTGCAGTGATGTGCGCACTCCTGCGCATAATGGAAGTGTTTGCGAACTAAATCGACAAACAGTCCGCCTCCTGACAAAAGGAAATCCGCGTACGCGAAACTACAAAGAATTCTCGCACATAAAAAACCGAAATGCAAATAGGCAAAAGATAAAATATCTGCATGCCGTTGGAAATATTGCTATTCTTCTGACGTGTTATTTTTTAAATACAACTAGTATTTCTGCCAGACATAGAATAATCTCTGCTACGCCCTCGGAGACTGTACCACACTCCTTTTTGGCGTCCACAAGTAGGCGGTCGACCTGTATTAGCGTTTCTAGGTCCAAAAGCTTGTCGAAGTTTTCTCCCGTTGAAGTTGAGGTTTGGGGCTCCTCCCCTCTTACTGCTGCAGCGTATGAGACGCTTCTTCTCTGCGTTGGTGCTGCAGGCGCTGTTGGTGGTTTAGGACGGCTTGAGCAACCCCTGTAGCTCACGGTGTTTGTCGCACTTCGCGGTGTCGTGGTCTGCACTGCACTTTACGCATTTTGGTACCGCGTTGCATCGTTGTTGAGTGTGCCCGAACTTTGGCACTTGTGGCACTGCACCGGGTTCTTCGATCTTCGCGGCGTCTCAATAGTTACTTGTCTGCTGGAGATTTTTCCACCTCCAGGTCGGATCTACTGTGCATCCTACACACCGATATCACGCGATCCCTTCGCGTTTGGGGTCGTCTTTTATTTCCTCGTTTTTGATTCCTTGTGGGAGGCCACAGATGACCACACACACAGGCTTTTCTCTGTTGGAAAAGTGAGTGTGGAAAGGGATTTCCCTTTTCTTGACATAATTGACGACCTTCACGTGGTCATCTTCGCTTAGGAGGTGAATTTTTATGGCAAGCGCCGTGTTCGTGACTTCTTCGACCTTGATTTCCAGACGGCGGAGATCTTCACATACCTGGATCTAGCCAGACTTATCGCGTAGCACTATGGGTGGAACTTGCTCGCTTTTGTGTTTGCCTGCTGGGACGTCTTCATTGCCTGTTGCTAACAGGCAATTTAGCTGCTGGTTCTGCTGCGGCCTGTCTGCGCGATTTTCTCTTCTTTGCCTTTTGTTGTGCGAATCCCTCTTGGTCTTCTGGCCTCGTTTCTTCTACGGAAGTTGTGTAGTCAAGAGTACTGGCTACCAACATCTTGGCGGATTCTTCTGCTCGCCTTGGCACGGCGAGTTTGTTGATGCTTTCTAGTGCATCATCGTCAGCTTTTATAATAGCTTTCGCGAAGACTTCTGCTTCATCCAGATATTTTCTTTATGCGGTTAGCAGCTCTTGAAGAACTGCTTGCTAAATTGGTCTTAGGTAATTTTCAAATTTTGACAATTGGAGGAAAAATGTTGCTCCGGCTCGATTTTATAATAGTAGCAACTTCATCTTTGTTGGGTCATCACAAGCCCGTAAAAACTTGGTTTAAAACTGCTTTCAAAATGGCAGAGTCGAAAAACACTTTTTGTGGGTATCTTCCAAGGCGTTGAAGTGAGTAATAACTTTTAAAGCGCCAAGAGTGGATTTTCTTTGCGAGTCACTAATCTCACGCGTCATCGCTATAAGGAGGTAGAGGCACAGTCAATCACGCAAAATAAAAATATTTGCGCACTATTACGCGCCTATTAACTGAATTAGATGCTGCAACCGACCCACTGCAGTAAGTTGAAGGGGCCTAAGTTACAGTATCTGAAGAATATACAAGAGCTACCGATAAACACGTGTGTATCTGACGGAAACTCGATGCACACTCCTTTGCGCTTTCGGGCCTCTATTTATACTCCTCGAAAGAGTAAACGACGAAATGCTTAGCTGTGATTGGTTGTTATAGAATACCAATGGAAATCGTTGTTTAGGATTTCTGTGTGTCCTATATATGTTTTATCTGCCAGTCGCGCTTGAGAGAAAACAAAAAATGGAGAGAGACCCAAACTCTCTCATAGAGTATAAAAACAAGATCCACTTCTCAGACCAGAAAAAAGCAGAAGCCATAAGCGAACATATGGAAGAACAGTTCAAAAACAAGGGCAAGTCAAAAAACAAAAGCATTGAGAAGCTAGCAAGGAAAGTGGCAAAAGCTTTCGCCCATATTCTAGCAGAAAACCCACTTCAAATCTCAGTAGATCAAATTAGAGATAAAATCAAAACAAGTAATCCAGAAAGGCCCCAGGAAGAGACGGCATCCCTAACAGAGCACTGAAGGTATTCCCAAAGCAAGCGATCCAAGAGTTGACTAATATCATAAACGCAATATTCAGGATAGGATACTACCCGCTAGCATGGAAAAAGGCCATCATAGTAACTATTCCGAAGAAAGAGAAAAACCCGGCCCTACCAGAAAACAGCCTGCTTAATGGAATGGCAAAAATAGTCGAATACTTCGCTAACAAGAAAATACAAGAATTTTTGGAAAGCAACGAACTGTTGACGCCTAATCATGTCGGTTTTCGACCTAAGCTGGCTGCGATACAGCAAGCAGCAAACATGGCACAAGAAATTCAAAAAGCAAAAGCGGGAAAACGGACTGCTTACATAGGCCTATATGACATCAAAGGCGTACGATAGAACATGGAGGAATGGAATCCCACTGAAAATGGCCAGCATGAAGATACCTGCTGATATGCTTAAATTCACACGGGAATTCCTAAGCAACAGGACTTTCCAAATAAGAGTGGGTACCACCCTATCAGAGGAGAAATGTGCAGAAAAGGGCCTCCCACAAGGATCGCCCATTTCCCTAACGCTATTCAATGTATATGTAAGTGATCTATCAAGAGCAGTGGACGAAAAAGGAACAAAGGTGTTTCAATTCGCGGACGACACCGCGATCCTATTGATCCACAAGCAACTTCCAGTAGCAAGATGCCAACTGGGGAGAGCAGGCAAAAACTGCAAAAATATTGTAAAGAGTGGAAACTAACACTAAACCATCAAAAAACAGAAATTGTAAAATTTACTAATCAAAGAGGCAAAACCACCAAGTTGGGGAAAAATAAGATTCAGAAGGTAAACACATGCCTGGGAATAAAATTAGATTGCAACCTAACCTACAAAAACCACATCAAAATGAAAGCCGCGATCACTAAACGAAGCGCCATGAGACTATACAGAATAATTGGCCCAAAAAGCAAGGTCCAACTAAACACAAAACTAAAAATAATTAACGCAGTG
>JAHWXV010017890.1:0-14384 GCA_024586415.1 Phrixothrix hirtus | reverse complement strand
TTTACAATACAAAATGTCAAATTTTACGGATATGGCAATAACTTATTACACTAGCGACATCTAGTGGTCGTTTGTAACAACATAAAAGGCAACCCTCGTAGTACTGCCATGCGGCAAGCAAATTTCTTGCCCTAGTATTTAGTGTAGTTAAATTCAAAAGGGCAAACTGCCTATGCACAAGGTTTTTGCCTCCAACGTCCTTTATTCTATGACAAGTTTATACGCTCTTTTGCACGAAATTTTATATACATGATATCCAGTTTTCAAAATTTTGGAATACAATTCTCCTGGGAGAGAAGGTGCCGAACATAGATGATCAGTCAGATACCTCTGCAAATTTTAAAACTTACCATGTAAATACAGAAGAATTTGAACAAAACACAAAGTATTCTCGTTTTTCCTCTATTTTTCAATGCAGTAACCACCATGATCGACGCAACTTTACCAACGGTTCTCAAGTTTAAAAATAGACGCTGTGTCGTTCTCAGTCAATTACAATACTAAAACTAACATTTATTCACCAGTCACAATATTACCCAAAAACTCATTAACTTCTTCAGTATGGCGATAAAGCAAGTTGGATCACACTTTCAGACGTGTTTCTATGTGTTAATCAGTGAAAAAATGCAATATGTACCGTGCACAAACATTCTTATATATGCAGCACTCGACATCTCTGCTTCCAACTTCACCTTGATTTTTGTCACTTACTGTTGATTTTGAACGAATATTTTCGTAGTATTTTATCTATCTTCAAACGAAGACTACACACAGGAAAGGATGACCATACATATGTTGGAGCTGACAGAAAATCCCTCTTCCGCGGGGAATTCGCTGTTGGAATTTTTAGTGACACAATTGCACAAAACTTAACTATAATATTTTAACTCAATTATTGAGATTATGAAATGCTTACAGTGCTTGGTCATAAAGGTTAATTGCATTGCTATACAGAAATATTACTAAATAATATTAGTACACTCTTCGTAATGTACCTTTCAATACCTATGGCAGGTGTTACATACAAAATAAACTTCCTAGCGAGCTTCTGTACAAGAACTGAAGAATCAACACGCAAACCTTTACGTTAATGGATTAAGGAAGTTCTCGAATACGTTTTTATTTAATGGACCACTACTTATATTTTCGAGTAATTACTGCTATTGCTATCAATTATGTATTGCTCAACAGATGAAATTACTTTCGAAGTTCCCGCGCATTACCTTCGCTTGCCGTTGGCAATAAAAGAATATGGCTAGATTTTTCCGAATTCTTTTCGAAAAACAAATACTTATCAAAATCTTTCTGGCATATGAAATAACTTCTGCTATCCTCAAAGAGCAGACGATGTCAAGGGTGGAATAAGACGCTGCTTTCGAGCATATCTTACACTCCTGCATTTTTATAGTTTTCCGATTTTTCAGTTATGATTAATTTAACACAATTTGGAGAAAACCAAGGACGACGCAATCATCCAATTCTTTCAAAAACTCGGTCTCCACCTCACACATTCACATAGCCGAAAGATAGTCTCTTTAAGATAATTTATAAGGTTTACGTCAAAACCCGTTCTAAAAAAAAAAATGTAATACTTCTATGTACAGCTTCTCTATTAATCTTTGGACGCCTAAGGTTGGGTCAATTTCGACCTGTTCTAATTTTTTATATACATTTGATATTTATAAGTTTATTCTTCATTATCCTTGATTACCGAAAACATATTTTACCCATATTTTATTCAGTACATGAAATTTATGTGCCAATGTGTTACCCAGAATTAAAAATAACTTGGACAATTGCAGCATTAAGTGTAACGTAACAAAGAAACTTAGAATACGTTTGGCAAACTTTTGACACGTTTACTTAATATATTCTTTGTAGAAAACGAATACAACTTTTCCATTTGCCCAAACATTTATTTTTTCCTAAAAACGATTTGCATACTTCTCTTTTCCTTGTCGTCCCGGACGTATCAACTACAATAGCAATTGCAAAATGTGCACCATTATAAGCTCCATAAAAACCCTTAACACTTCCTTTGACAAGAGATTTTGCTAATTTAAGTAAAAACTGTCTCAAAAATACTCCTTTTGCATAATTTGCATCTTTATTGTGATTTGGATACTTTATCGTATACAGAATATGCGCATTTACGATATCGAGACAATTTATAAAAACTACCAGTGGCCACCTTCCCGAATTTCTGGTACCCACACATTTTCTCACCATCTTGCTTAATGCAACCACAGCCCCTTTACATCAATAGCATTTTAATTTTATTTGGTTTTTCTTCTCCATTTGCTTCCACCTCAGCGTGTTCTATTGAAAGCAGAACAATACTACACTTTTCTTAGAAAGATATTAAGTCTTGTTGCGTTTTTTCTCTTTGGGCTTGCTAAAATTTCTGTAGAACATCACAACGGGTTTTGCTTAAGGTCCCAGTCAACAACGTTTTCTCTTCTCAGATAGCTCTAGTGCTAACGCCATTGAAGTAAAGAAATTGTCGGTGGTAATCCCATATCTCTGACCAAAATGTCCGAGTAGCTTTTTTACACCTCTTTTCCTTATTAACACGATTGTAAATTGTAAATTTAGCATAACATAATAACCAAATTTTAATGCCGTATTTATCAGGTTCCAATTTAGTCCTAACTCGAAATAACCATTGCCCACAAGATTGTGTCAGCTGATCGTCGATACATAAATCAAAACTGAGATTATAATTTTCCCTAGAATTACACATGACAACGTCTTGTGTCATCTTTCAATCCTAGTCGGAGAGTCACAGATCTTATAAATATAGCAATTCCTTCAAGTCTTGTACTTGGCATGGTAGCAGTAAAACCTGATTTCTCAAATTTAGAATTTTCAGTTTCCTTCCATGACAACATCCAGCCATCAATAGAAATCTAAAAAGCTTAAAGCTTTCATTTCTGCTCTTTGTCTTGTTCATTGTATACTGGATTCTATTATAAAATTTGTATAATGCCCTCAGAAATAAATGTCATACGTATCAAAAGCGCACAGTATTTCGACTCGCATCTGTTAAACAATGTTCCTTCTTCACAATATTGGCTCAGTCCTGCCGAGTCGTTCTTTATACCAACGAATGACATTGTGAGATTAAACAAAGTCGCTTCCAGTTCAGTTTCTGCTTCGCTGTCAGTGTCAGACTGTTGAACAACGTTTCTCATCATCATCACTGTCCCGAATGCGGTTATTATCATCGAATTCAAAATTATCCAGATCAATAATTTCGACTTATTCTTGAAGTCTACGTTCTGTAAGATTTCTGTGGTACATTTTGTAGGTTATGTAGAGATATTGCACAAACATTTAAGCTTGGATCAAATTTGACCCATTTTCATAAATTAATTATTTCATATCATTAAAATTTATATCGGATAAATATGACAAATCATTCAGGATTCAAAACGTTTTGTTTAAAACACACGAAAAGTTAGGCTGCGAATCAAAATTGCTCCGAGCTTAGATGCCAAGAATATCATTCGCCATTCTAGCTATTTGAAGATGCCTAAAGATCTGAGACATTCCTTAAAGAACCATGAACTTTCTGTTATTTCGCTATAATAATAATCAACAGAAACCATTACCTTCCACTACCATCGTACCGTTAATAAATTGGTTTTACAATCTAAACTTACGGAATGCACCAGGTAACTGAACTACTCTGTCCGCATTGCCGAAATCTACGGTTGCCTTGAACTTCTAGCATTTTTAATAGACGTTGAATTCTCCTGTCTTGATCTACCAATCATTTTTAGTTAAACAAATGACTATAAGCATTACTATTTACTTAATTAAGTTTGGGACAAATCTTGGATTTTATTAAATTATTTCACCTCAAGTTTCGACCAGCCTCACATTCATTTTAGCAAAATTCTTTTATTCTCAATGTAGAAAATAGCAAACATATTTCGATCACAACAATTTTACGTACTTTATAAGGATGGCGACTAATAATAGCAAAAAGGAAAAGTGGACATGATGAACATACATATAAGGAAAAGCAACTTGGTATTTGAATAAAATGTCAGTGCAAATTTCCTTGTCAAGGATAATGAGGATCATTATGTAAAATTGGCAAAGTATACATTTACCATGTATAATAATTTGTTAATTAAATTTTAATTACATTATCTCCAGCTTACTAATTTGTGTTTATAGGTAGTGAGTAGCGATTAATAATTATGTATGTAGGTATGTATGTATGCATTTTATATCATGGAATATAAGTATTTCCACCCTAAGATAAAAGCGCTTAACCTTTTAAGTTTAAGAGATGCCGATTTTACCCTAATTAGTACTTTTCAAATTTTAAAACAAAAGCATATGGGCTTCCCAGAAGGGAAAGTTTTGCAGTAGGTACGACACGCCTTAATTTTTTTGCTAGATTTACCCTCGAAAGGGCAAACCTACCTACCCTTAAAGTCAAGGTCAAACTTGAAGCCATCGCATTCTGTTAATAAGTTTTTGCCGGTCTTGGTTTTTTTCTAACATATGTTTTAAATACTAAGAATTGTATTTCTAGCATAACTTTTATAAAGAACTTCCGGCGGTCACTCCGTTTTGCCTGTAATATCTAAATATAATCATAGCATCTACTTAGAGTTTTGAACTACAAAATCCAACATATGTACAATATTTAGTGTATTGCATTAAATCGGCGAAACTTTCATAATTATAGACGGCTTAATTAAGGAAACGCCTGAATTTTGTGCTTCAAAGAACAAATATGTAAAATATTTAATATTTAATATGCATGCATATTGTACATGTGTTTGTTGTATGGTAAGGTTTCATGTAACACCAGTTAGAAAAGCAATAATATCTTAAACCGAAAAAGGCCAAAAGCAATTAACGAACGCGGTCACTCAATGCCAGAAAAGGCCGGCATAATGAGGTCTTAAAGTCGAGATGGCTTTGGTTTCCGCCAAAACAAAATTTATGTTCATCTATTTTTCTGTCAATGTACACCGTAATGGACTAACGCATATCATTATTTCAATAGAAAATCTAACGAATTTAACTTTTATGTCAGTCTACAATAAGAGTTTAATTGAATAATGCAGTATCAAGGTATCATAATCGTATTTGAACACCGGACCGAGCATTAGCTAAAATATTCTCTATGTTAAATTATCACAAGCATATGCCGGATAGTATGGCGCAATAAACAAGCACACATGTATCTAAATGGCTATTTGGAATTTAACAAACAAGTTTTGTACTTAATTTACTGCATATTGTCAGCCTCATTATATTACATACTTGCGCTATAAAATATAATCACTTTAAAATGAAAACGATATAATTATCTATCGAAAGAATACCTTGTCACAAATGAGTTATTAAATAGCATCCTTCTTTATTTATGAGCAGATTAGATATCGTTTAAGAAATCTAGGAATAAATATCTAAAAGATTTTTCATTTAATTATTTTATGCCTCACATGTTTACATTCTATTCTATTACAATGAACGATTTTTCATTTTACATGGGTGGAAAATAAACATGGAAGGTTAGTTATTGAGGTGGATTTCTATCAACACATTGGCTTCCTACTTCCGTGGAGTTAGTCGTTTAGATCTAAATCAACTCTTTAACGGTGGTTATTTTTTAAAACATCAAAATGTTTGGTGTAACGCAAGAACCTAGTTTGATTTTAAACTTTTGTTTTTTATTTTTTTGTTTTAGTTTCAGATGATATGGTTACTATTATATCATCAGTAACCTTACCATAAAAAGGTAAAATGCCGTATATGCCGAAATCCATTTTTAGGATTCAGGATTTTAAAATTTAAATTGATGGCTATTCGGTTTCTTTTCAGAATTCTGGCGTCTGCTGAACATATTTATCTTAAGCTAGATTTGCTAAGATAAATTCAATTCAATAATAGTTCAGGGGTTATACATTATTTATTCAGTCTAGCCCAAAAAAGTATAGTGACTATTTAGTTTGGTGATGGTAGATTTATTGTCAGATTTTGTTGGCGTTCTGTGCCTAATGAACAAAATCTCCTTTTTTAAATTTACCACTGTCTGTTTTCGGAAACAGCGTTGTTGACAGGACAACAATAAATAAATAAATAAGTTTCCTGTCGAATTAAAAACACGAGAGGCGCATTTTTGGCACGCTCTGTGACGATTTGGAACTTGATAATTAAATAAACACGTGACAATTAAATGTAATTTTTCACGTCTGGTAGATTTCGGCGACATTTACAATTGGTACAAATTCGTCGCGTAATTGTGTAAAAATTCGTCGTGTGTGTTGGTTCTTTGTTTGAAGCGTTCGGGTGTATTTAGGCTCTCCACATAATGTAGTATGGCGGAAGACCAGACCTAAGAAGTGGAATAGCGTATCTCTGGGGATTGACCTGCCTTTTTCCACCCCGGTTGCTGCTTGTTTAGACGTGTGATGTTCTGCGGACGCAGGAATCCATAAATCAATCATGACGGACGATTTTGGTATTTGGAAATCAAACAACCCGATAATTTGAGGAATAAAAACTAAGGTACCATTTTATATTGTCCTCTTAGTTCCTTTTCCTTATTGATGGCCTGTGAAAGGCGTAAGCGAAATTCCAACGCGTATCGGTGAGAAGTCAATGTAAGCCACGTCCCGGCGACCAGCACCTTTTTGAGACCAGCTTAAACCTTCCCGTGCGAAGGGAGATCATTACTACATAACTTCTGCATCGACCGTAGACGCATACTTGCGTTGACTGTATCTAAACCTATATTAACCCTAATTTTAGTATTAAGTAGTTTGAGTAATCTTTCCCGTATCTCTTGAATTAGGCCAAATCCAAGAGACGGTGAAGTTATCTGTAAAACCTTTTGTAACCTGTTGTTTTGTATATATGCTAAATAATCCATTTTCTTCATCAATAGATACGCCATGTCATTCAACTATACTTTTATTTTTTAACGTAGAATAAGTTAATTGTTAATACCTTGCATTTCAGGGGATATGTACTAATTAAGGTCCCCCTTTAGATCACGATCTAAATTGAAATTAATATTTGGGGCACTAACAAAAGGCAACCCCGGAACCCAAATTCACTAGAGGCCAGGGACTTTTTGTATCTCTTCCGAGGATAGTTCCATACTTTCAGCGGCCTATCTGGAGCAGTGGCGCTCACCTATATCTCGGCTCATTGTACGTGTTTCCAGCGACTTTCTATAGAGCGCGGACGGTGCTTGTGTACTTCGCCTGGAACCTACCCCTACTCCGAAGAGCTAGCGTCCATCAGTACCGTTGTTGGGCGTAACGCCTAACGCGCCCGTGACATTATGCAAAACATTTTCGCCTGTTCAATGTATGCAGGCATCATCAGGATAGTTATTTTGATTTAAACTATCAGGTTTATTAACAGATCTTATGGTCACCAAGCCAGAGCATGTTACTTGAATAATATAATATAAATAGATGAATAGACTTGGACGGCACATAACCGGAGGCAGCGGAATTAAAATGATGTTTTATACAAGTATATGAAGCTCTTTAATTCTTTAGTTGACTGGTTATGCATGTATTTTTGGTATTGGCATTAATTGTGTATGTTAAATATTGTTTTGAATTCTATTATTTTGTTTTGCTTGATGCTTTGAGTTTTTGTTATTAATTTTGCGTAATTATATGTGGCTTCTACAAATGTGAATGTAAAGTGCTAAAGACCTGATAACTTAAATTAATATAACTGCGCTGATGATACATACGTTAATTTAGCGGGGTTAATAAAATCTTAACTATTATTAAACTCAATTTACCATTTATCTGTCCAATTCCCCAATTACATTAAGGAAAAATTTAATACAATAGACTTACTATGTTCTGAAATTTTGTATTAAATTATTCTAAGCAATCACACCTTGTGTATCTACACTCGAACAATAAAAGTCTAGAGTCAGTTCCTAAACTAAAATAAGTTCCCAGAGTGTTATATTTAGAACAAATTTAAACATCATGTTTAATAATTGCAAATAAAACTTGTAATTTTATTTACAGATAAATAACGGGTTAGTATGCAGTTACCTGTATTCTTTATAACTGCACACGAAATTATAACAATTGTAGTTTATTACAATTTCGCTAATCAACCCATAAATACCTTAAATTACATTGCTTTAAAAATATATTCGCGACTAGGTATCTATAATGCAAGGTGGCGCAATAGTCAGTGCACATTTTTCTATACTTTTTGTTCGAAAAGAAAGAATAGCGTTTTTTTTTAATATTTATTTGAATTTACCATTTTATTCTCATTAAGTTTTAAAGATAATATTCAGTAAATGACCACCATGATTTTTGATACAAATTTATGTTTATTGTATTTTCCATGGCATTTTGAAGTATTTCTGGTGTTAGATTTTCGATTTGTGTTAAATGTTAACTTTTAATTGTAAAGTTTGCGACTTGCTGATGTACACCAATGACTTTAAATAACTTCACAGAAAGAAATATAGGGTGGTTAAATTGAGGGATCTTGCTGAGCATGTTAAATAAATGGTCAATCGGTTCGAAAATGCATTGTGCAAAAGAGTAATTGACTATAACGATGTGTGGGCTAACCCTAACTGTGCTACCATGGTCGTCTTCAAAAAATACAGATGCTACACCCGTTCCGATTTTACGCCGCACCAAACTGTTACTTTTGTGGATGTAACGGTATCTAGTAGATAATTTTAAGATTTTTCGTTCCAGGGAAACGACAATTTTTCTTGTTAACATCAATCATTAACAATGTTGAAGAATTATCGACAATTTCTTCGAGTAAATTTACGAGGCTATTAGTGTAATTCAAACGCGCTCGTAAAAGTTGTACTTCCCGAACTCTGTATGAAAACATAGGAAAAACCTTAATTAATATTCATTGCAGCGACCTCCTGGCCTTACCCGATTATGTAATTCTTCATCTTGATGTTTCTGGAGTTTCTTCCCGCTTTTACGGACCACGGTAATATTCTCGGTCTAAGGCCTTGGCCGAGTTATCACTATTAAGCAACGAATAGCTTTCCCAGTTAGCGCTGACGAATGATTCCATAAAAAATATCGGCAAAACTATTTTACGTTCTTGAGGATTATGAGTTTATTTTTTACACAATAAATTCTGCACGTGCTTACCCTATAAATCTCAAAGAAATACTCATTTGCGCCATTTCCAAAATTTAGACCTATTCACATTGAGTACTGGCTTTTGCGCCAATTAGTATACAAATATTGAAAAATTACTCTGCTCATAAAATGTCACGAAGCTGTCAAATTCACATTTAAGATTATTAAGTAATATGATGGATAGGTTTTGTACTGAACATTGGTGTATTAACAAAAATTCAATAATTATTATTGCTGCTAATTTTAGTCGAATATCAAAATTTTCAAATTCTTTAATATTAATTCACTATATACAGAGTTTCCGCCATATAAAAAGCATTATTTAACATGCGTGTACCCAAGCCATGTAGAAATTTTTTATCAAACGTAAAAAAAGTTTTCGTAAAATTTCGCGTAAAAATCTATCATGGATGCAGACCTGTAATATCCTTTACTATGAAACGTACTTAAAATCATACATATGACTGTTTTTGTTAGTAAAATATCATGTTAACTTTACTATTAGAGTACTTTTTCGAGTCAGTCATCAGCTGTTTTAATAAAAAGTAGTGGAACATATTTCCTTATATCATATAAGTTTGCTTGTATGTGGTAAAACAGTATTGCTTATTAACTATAATTATTTACGCATTAATTAATATAAACTTATTTGGTAAATATCTTAAATTACCATACGTTTAATTTACATTAGTTTGCATGAAGACAGATTTTAGTCAATGTAAATTACACAAAATTTTAATGAAATTCGGTTATCGCTTTGATTTTCAACTACTTTCACAAAATTTCAATTATATACAAAACAAGCGAGTGCAAATATTACCAATATAAAAATATTTTTTATCAAAAATATTTTTATCAAAAATATTTTACGTCGTGTTAAAGAGGCTTTGTAAAGGTGAAAGTTATTTAAAGAAATGTGTCCGTATTCAATAATACATACAATTGTATACATACTAAAAACAATATCTATTAAGTAAACATTTTATAAACTTGCATAATTACACGCACTAGAATTTTTAAAGAAGAAAATAAAATTTTTCATTTTAAATAGTAATCAGTTGGTATTCTTATTAACATCTGGGAATATGCGTCATACCGAAGCCGTCCGTTCGGCTTCGATTTAAAGATGTGTAATTGACTAGCCATTTCTTGGGGACATGCGTCATACCGAAGCCGTTCGTTTTGCTTTGTCACTGGATAAAGCTGTGTAGTTGACCATCCATTTATTGGTCAATACAGTAGGCTAAATTAAAAAGTAGGGGCGGACTGAAAGCTTTAATTGCAAATATTTCTAAAACGATGCAATTTAAACACGTAGTTTATAAGCGTTTTTGTCGTGCATATTAAGATATGTCTGCTGTTAAAGTAATGTATCTTATATCGCGGACACCCTGTATGAGAACCATTTTTTGTGATGTACTGTTAGAAAACGAGGCAGAATAATATTTCATTTAGTTATTGTAATCGTCTCACAAAAATAGTATTTAATTTTGAATAGAGTGCAAGTAAAACTGTCGCTTTCGATATTTCCTGTAGCAATATAAATATTAGACAGTAGAAGATGCTTGTTACTAGCTGTAATTTACTGCAATTGAACCGACCATAGGCTCGAGTATTTAGAAACTTTATTTTAATTGAAGTATGTGCATAATTTTTAATATAAAAAAACATTCATTTAGAAGAAGCTACACATATTTTAGAAGAAAATGAATTGCAGAACTTTAAATATTTAATAACATAATTTAATGTTTATAATTACGGATATACAGTAAATTTATCTACCATCAGTTTTGTTTAAAATATTGATTTATAAGTATTTTAGTTAAATTTTGATTGTATTTCACAGAAACATGATACACCACTGGAACTTGTTTAATGATGCTGTCATTTCATGATTTGCCACTTCGCTTCGTTTCTAAACAGACTAGAGGTACTTGTACATATAATGTGTTTATTACTGTTATTAAAATGTTCAAAACATTTTACAATGCATAAAACCATATTTTGTTCATAACTGCCTTAATTGTTGTACAATTATATTGTTTAGAATAAATAAAGTATGATTACTAAACATGCATATTTTATAATCTTAAAATATTCCAATACCATGTTTGCAGTTAATTTGTATTTATATGTAATAAACCAAAGACGTCATTCAGAGAAAAATCGCAAACTACATTCAAGCAGTGAAAGTTGTTTACCACGCTAAAGTATAAAATCATTTACACAAATGGCCTTGCTGCTTCAAATTTACATAACAAGAAAAAGGAGGTAAACTATCGCTATATCCTAAGTTGATCAGGGAGCTTAGTTTCACTAATAAATATTACTTGTTGAAATCAAATAGATAATTTATTGTGTTAAGTTAGGATGCCCATTAATATATGATTATGGGAGCGAGATGCAAGGACTTGTGATACCTCCATGACTTTTCAATGTGTATATAGATAAATATCTGAGGGCTGCATGTGAAAGGGTAAATGGTGGTATAGTGGACGAATTAGAAGTGTTTGGCTAAATGCTTATAACGTAATCTTGATGTCTGAATGCGTGTATAAAAAATATGAAACAGCTTGATTGAGATATGTCGAAGTAAGAACTTAAAAATGAATGTGGCGGAAACGAACGTATTGATCCTTAATTCTCAGAACTTACCTGAAGATAGCTCGTTTACGATTAATGAAGAGGGAATTAGTACATCTTCATAGAACGTCTTCAAGGATCGGTAGAATGGATAGCGAAACTGAAAGACAACCACAAGCGGGAAGGAAGATGTCGGGAAGTTTGTGATAAAAAAAATTAAGATGGACGTTTGATGAAAGTGAAACAGGCTGTGTACATAGTATATTAATACCAATGGTGCTATAAGAAAGTATGATATCAGATTAGTACTAGTGAAGCTTTTGAATAATGTGAGCAATAAGGCATTGAGGGATCTGGTTACGAATGCTTAGGTAAAATAGGAGTATATAATGAGTACGAACGGAGTGCTCCAAGATCATTTGTACGTATCGAGCGACTAAATAGAAATCAAATGACAAAGATGATGTTTGTAAACGAAATTAATGATACGAAAGAGCAAGTTAGACCGAGAACACGCTAGTTGAATGGGATTGAAGAAGTTCTCAAGGAGGTTGTGAAATAAATGAATGTACCAGATGCAATGTAATAATTTGATAAAAGCTAAAGGAGTATGAAGAGATAGGGTAGAATGGAGAAAATTAGTGAGAGCGAAACCTGGTGGTGTTAGGTTGTAAAAGGTATTTGTGTGAAGAGGGCGTCGCGGGATTAGAATTTAGAAATAGTGGGTTATAGGAAATATCCCGTCAGGGAGAGGCATGATTAGTAGTACTAGATAACAATTATGATGGTATCTCCATATGGATGAAGGTATTTCTAAAAATTCTGAGGAGGAAGGAAATGATAATATAACACAATATACTGAGGAAAGATGGAAAGCCGCAAGCGGCAATTTTGAACGTCAGAATAATTACCAACCAATTCATGGAATAAAAGAAGAGTTGAAGACGGCAAAAAATATTGAGGAAGAATTTAAACATCATACATGAGATGACAATTTCCAAAACCAAAATCTTAGGTGTAAAGTTGACGTAGCAGAAGAAGAGGGGCAATATTAAAAGTTATTTTACAAAATTTCGAAAGACTTCTAATGAACAAATGACTTACGGTAAAGAAAATTATCCTTGACTACCATCTTCATGTAAATAAGTCACGTATAATTTTTGGGAAGTTATCACAGAAAATGTAGGAAACCAAATACACACTGAATTTTAATACAAGGATTTGTATCGACAACGAGTATGGCTTTCTGAATATGCATGCGAAAGAAAACCAAACGCCAAGTGAAAAGAAGCCAAAGACATTTTAAGAGATTTCGTTTGAAGAAAAGCAAATATGTCAATCGTGTTTCATTTCCTCTCTAGTGTATATACCTGAATCTGTTTAAAGACCTACGCTTTTATCGGCAAAGGATGTTGTGGATTTGATAAAAGGGTGCCCAAAAAATAAACGACAATCTTCTGCTCCTCCGACAAATGGTATCGTACAATCCATTACATGCTCCAAACTGATAGTGCTTGCCACAAGATTTGACAATGAAAGTCATGTACATCCGACTGCAATAATGAACAACCAGATAATAAGAGCATATACGAAATCTATAGAAGAATTATTTTTGAACAAAATAATTAATTTTCGGAGGTAAGTACTAACAAATGGTCAGAATGCTTGAAAAATGAATCAACAATGTAGAATTAAAAGAACAGTATCTAAAGAAGGCAACGAATGCTAAAGAGCAATATAGGGCCGTTGCTGCTATGGTTGAAGATTATTTTTTGGGGTTTTCGTAGTAAATCTACTAATCTACTAATCCAGGTGTTAAGTAGAGATTTTTTTTATCAGCTTGTTGCCTTTAACTAAACTTTTGCTTGCATGCAGTAGCGTAAAAGAAGTTGCATGTAATGCCATGAAGGTATTGCCAGAAAAAATGGAAACGATGTAACATACATTTATATTAAGTTTTTTAAGATTGACAAACGATATTTTAAACTATAGATGAACAATTATATCTGACAAAATAGCAAATAGATAATTTATTCCTTTATGATTGCCTATTTAAACGCTACAACCCGTAATACTCAACAAATTATTTTAAAATAGTTATTTCGCGGTGAAACGTTCATGGCACTTAATAGTATACATGTAAGAACTGGGCAATGTATTACTAAAATTTCGATGACTTTGTTTTTGCATGTAAAAAATTATTGTTGAGAATGCATTTATGTATTTTGAAAATAAAATTAAAACAACATCCTCTGCAACAGGAAACGTTACCTTTTTTCAAAGACATCGTTTGTCACAAGACGAAATCGCAATAACCCATGTGGCAGAAACACCAGTGTTTTAGTAACGGCCGGTAAAGCTACAGTGGAGCGAGGCGTGGTTCTCCTGTACTGCGAAGCTAATCACTGTCGGGAAATTAAGTCTAAAATCGGTAAAATATGGGCGTCACTGTTTTCAAGCCACTGCAGACAGGTAATGTTTGAAGAGCACCCTGTATATGTCATGATATAACTGATCTTACCTTATAAACGGAAAACAGCCGCTCACGGTACTGCAGTAACTGAAAGAAAAGTTCTTATTCTAATGGTGCTTTCTTTACTTCATACCACTCGGTATATTAAAATTGAAGAACGGATACTGAATGAAACTGAATTACTA